>JAJIZL010028394.1:107330-214099 GCA_023969395.1 Amblyomma maculatum
TCCATCCATCCATCCATCCATCCATCCATCCATCCTTCCATCCATCCATCCATCCATCCATCCATCCATCCATCCATCCATCCATCCATCCATCCATCCATCCATCCATCCATCTAGTTGAAGGCGTGCTCCAATTATTCTGTCAGCGACTGTACTTTTTCACTACGCAGAGATTACGTCGTTTAGGAATATTGCTATGAGAATGGCATACGACGTGGAAGGTGTTGAGGAAGAGGTAGCAGTCAGAATAGAATGGTGGGAATGAACATCAGCGTGCATATTTACACGAGACCTTAAGATAACAAGGGCGCCAAATCCTTGGCGGAGAGCTTCAATTACCATCTGTTGAATCTTTTCCTGTAATTGAAGGTGTTTACTGTAGCCAATTTTAGGACAAGAATAAGGAAGCTGGGGTTCTCCAAAAACCAGGAAGGGGACAGAATTCAAGGAAATTTCCTGGTTTACAGTGTACATGTATGGAGCCAAACAGGATAATAATAAAAACATTAGCAACTGAATGCTTGGCCTTCTAATATAATTCAGTTCAAGAATAGAGAAATCTTGTGTAATGTGCTTAACATTAGTCTTTTTTGTAAAATGCTTGTTGCGGAAATTTTGCTTAGTGTTGTAATGAGTACATTGGGGCATAATGTTGGACCAGCTCCTAAATGTGGTGAGAGTGCATTTGTATGTCTCAAGACACACGTCATCACGTCTGGTCATCTCATTGTTTTGTTAGGTGCTTCGGTTTGATCCTCCTCAATGTTGCGTTACATGAGGTATATATGTTCTCTGCATTCTGCTTTCTTTTTGCGCGTTTTCAATTTTATGCATAGCTCTCAATGCAAAATACCAGTTTGTTTTGTTAGGAATGCACATTTGCATCATGTTGAAGCCTGTTCAGCCTGTGCATGTTCATCATTAATGGCTTTGGTCTATGTTTAGTCTGTTCATTTACAAAGAAGCTGCATAGAAATCATGTTTGATGTGTAACTTATATTGCTTGGCGGTTGTAAGTTTAACACTTTCAATAGAGGCACTATGTTAAACGGGCACATTTAGATACTATCCAATATTTCACTTGCGTATTATTTTTCTGCATATTCACATTCCTTCTCCCACGATTTTTTATAGCTATGCAATGACATAAGTTGTCTGTTAGGCAAGGTGCTGTGGTTGCATCCGCTTTCTAGGGAAGGATGTGTTGTCTCCTAAGGCCTTTTCACTCTCTGGGAGCAAACTTTTAATATTGAGTTAGGCTCTCTGTAGCCACAAAGGTGAAACGGTCTCTTTTTGTTGCCTGCCTACCCCTGTGTCAGCGGATGGTGTGATCAGGTGGCAGTTTAGAATTGTGACCTGCTGTTTTGCTGGTGAGCAGAGCACCAAAATGAAAGAAAACAGAATATAGGTGCTTTATCTGCATGACGGAAGCATACTCCATACATTAACCAAGTCAGTATAGCAACTTTTGTCCGTTAAAATCACTGCAAAGACGTTAAGAAGAAGAAATGGACATGGGCAGGACATGTAGTGCGAAGAGAGGATAACCGATCGTCGCTGAGGGTAACAAACTGGATTCCAAGGGAAGGAAAGCGTAGCAGGGGGCGGCAGAAAGTTAGGTGGACGGATGAGATTAAGAAGTTCGCAGGGGTCAAGTGGTTGCAGCTAGCACAGAACCGGGTTAAGTGGAGAAATATGGGAGAGGCCTTCGCCCTGCAGTGGGTATAATCAGGCTGATGATGATGAAAGACGATTAACTGTCGCTAATCTAAAGAAAGACGGAAATATGGAAGGTGTGTTCTAAATGCAGAAGGTGGTTCCATGCACTGATCAATTTCTTGGAAATGTCCCATAGTGTGCATTAAAGAGCCAATTGTTAGAAATTCGCTTAGTTATTACGAGGTTGGCGCGGTTTATGACATGATATGTCATCCAGCGACTGAACATATGAGCGACACCATAGTAGAGGGCTCTGTTGTGCATGTGATGTGCGCTCTCGCAGCAGTCATAGCTAGAGCAGTGTAAAAAAATTGCAAGGAACTTGAGCGACTAAAGTAGTGAAAGGCGAAATCCTGAGGGCCGCATTCTGCTACGCAACTAGCACTAAATAGTAATCAATAATAATTAGATAGTTAATTGGTATTCTATAATTGATTAGTTAATAATTTATTGCTAATCAGTTTAGTAATGAACTACCTAATTAAGGAACACTTAATGTAATATTAATTATTAGTAATTGATTATTGATTGACACATGACCATATAAGGCACGCATTCGCGTGTACTGTGGTGGTGCTCAGTGATTGTTCGAGACCTCTATGAGGTCATCCCGCCTTGGCCGTATAGAGCTGCCGAAAAAGCGGGACATATTTTGTTCACGACATCATGAGCCATTAAAGGCTTTCGCCTTAATAAATTGTGCTCTTTGTGAGGAACAGAGCAGATCTGTTGAGTTGTAGCACATAGTCTTTTTGTGATGACTAGTGCTGGACACACGTGGTCGGGTCATGGAGGACTGCCTTTTTATTGCTGATGAGCGGTATGCATGCATTGTAGAATATAATAGCCTTTTATGTAAAGTTGTCTTTAAAACATGTGGGTAGCCTCTGGTTGAATGCCTTCTCAGTATGATGCAGGTAAAGTTTTACTGCTCTGTCCGAAACCTGAGCCGTTCAGAAATTTTACAAACCCTTGGGTGCAGTCCTCTCACATGGCCACCTTCAGAACCACATCTCATTGCGATGGGGTGCCAGAAACAGTCAGATTTGCCAAACTGAACTTCTAAGCGAATGCGTGGGAGATTTTGCCCCCATAATTCTCATTTGACATATTCATGCATTGTTTTAGCTGCTGATCATTACCTTCAAACTCCAATGACCGGCACACTCTGAAGGAGACTATGCCGCGCTTCCAAACCTCTATTCACTTCTGCTCAAGCTGTGACTGCTGTTGCACCAAGTAGCGCATATATTTGTCCATTTTAACAGCTCTAACTATCACTCTAACTACATGTTTTGTTAAATTAGAGCTGTTTCATGTTGGAGTCGAGTTGTGATATGATGAGCTCAAATATGAAATAAAGTACGGATGAAGTTTCTGGTAGTTTTGTTTTCTGTCGCAAAGCAAACAAGTTAGATTTTTCACTAGGCGTAGCAGAACCATGCATATCGGGCCTAGGGAAATGCATTGCATGAGTTGTTTACGGCGCAGCTTGAAAGCACCAGGCGAGTTTTACGGTCCAAGAAACTCCATACGCCCCAATGAACAGCATGTGCGCACTCTACCTGTACAGACCCGTAGAGACCTCCGTAGAGACCGCTGCACCCATGGCGGAGCATTGTTTATACTTGTTCATAACAGTATCCCATGTTTTCAGCTTGAATTATTTGATAATAAAACTGAATTGATAACTTGTAAAATAAGATTGCCGAATGGAAAAGCATTGGTTCTTGGGTCATTTTATAGGCTTCTTGGTCCATCGTTACAGCCACTGTTTTGTTAATTGAAATTTTCTTGAAACTGTTAACAACGAGTGTCTTGTGCTATGGGGAAATTTTAATCTTCCGGATATTGAATGGTCGGCTAGCGAACCAAGAGAAGCAGCTCGAGAGAGTTTCTATTCAACGTTTTTTGATATGATGGGCCAAAATAGGTTTTAACAGTATGTTCGTGACTCATCGCAAACGGACGGAACTGGCCATGTACTCGACCTCTTGCTTTGTAACTTGCGTGATGTCGTATGCAATGTACGGGTGTTAATACGGCTAAGCGACCACAATATTGTTCTCGCGGATTTAACGGCTGTATACGCGAAGGTTACGAAAACATCTAGGAGAACGTTTTATGCCTATAGCATGGCGGACTATACGAGGCGATCAACGCCGTTTTCGAGACGTACTTCCCAACATTTGATGCTCCTGTGGATAAAATAAATATAGAACAACTATGCAATATTTTATTAAACAAACTGTTTGATCTAGGCGAAGCTTTCGTACCGCCCAGAACCATATCATATAGGAGAGCTCGAGACAAAGAGTGGTTTAACGCTGAGTTACGTGTATTATTCGAAAGCTGCGCCGATTGCATCAGAGGTACAAGGAATCTACTCGTCGGAGTTTGACCTTGCTGAAAGGAATGAAAATTGAATTCAGACGAAACTCCTGCATTGCAAAAAATTTGTATTCACCCCCCGCATTGTCATTTGATATATTCATGCATTGTTTTAGCTGCTGATCATTATCTTCAAACTTCAATGACCGGCACACTCATAAGGAGGCAGAAGGAGGTACTTAGAAGTCTCCTTGACTAGTTTCCCTTGTAAAATTATGGAGCATGTGATATTGTCACGTTGGCAAAAAGGTGTGTGAAGGCCGCAGAGCCGGTAACACAGAGAGCCCGGTGTTGGCGAAGTCCAGGGGTGAAAGGTCCAAGCGCGAAACGGGAATTTCATCGTCTTCTACTTCTCTTCCTTCTCTTCTTTACACTGGCAGCATTAGCTCCCCCGGCGAGGAAGCATCGACCCGATGCTCGAGGCAAGTCATGGACTCACAGGGAGGGCGTCTTCGCGTGATAAGGTTTGAGGCGAACGACGCGGACCATCTCTGGGCGTGCGGCACGACTTGATCGTGGGGCCTCGTGAGGAACAACTTCGTAGTCGAGAACGCCGACGCGGTGCAGAATTCTGTAGGCGAAGTAGCGACGCAAGAGCTTTTCGCTAAGTTCGCGTCGTCGAATTGGAGACCAAACCCAGACAAGATCATCCGTCTGATAGTTGACCTCACGGTGCCGCAGGCTGTAGCGTCGTGCATCCTGCACCTGCAGCTCATGGATTCGCAGCTTAGCGAGCTGGCGGGCCTCATCGGCACGTAGCAGATAGTACGGAACGTCATCATCGGTGTGGTCGTCGACATGGGGTAGCATCGCGTCGAGTGACTTCGCGGTCATAGCTGCCATAAGGCATATTTTAAAAACTCATGTAAATTATTTTCCGCATGAAAACGGAGCAGGCTCCCGCTGTTATCGTTATCGGTGAGCCATTTGGAGAAGTCCTCTTCCCTTTTTGCGGTTATCCCCACTTCCCGCAGAATCTGTACGTGTCCTTTATGCAGTTGCCCTGCACAAGTCCACAGCAGGTAGCGAACATCTCCTTCTAATATCCTATGTTCCAGCAAACATGGTGCTGCTGACAACAATGCTGCAGATAACAGCGCATGCGTAGATAGTCCCTCTTTCCTTCTTCCCCTCCTTTCTTTCCTTCTCTATTTATTTCCGAGCCGGAAATAAAGCGTCGTCTTTTCGCTCTGTGAATCTGCCTGGTTTTCATCGCGTAGCTGCCGGCTTTTGGCCGGTAGAACGCAACACATGGATTCAGGAAAGGTTTATTGAACGATAGGCAGTTGATAGAATTTACCGACGATTCGGCCTTGGCAATTTTATAAGCAACAGGTAGTTGACTGTGTTTTCCTAGATTTCCTCAAAGCATTCGATGTATTGTCGCGCAGCCTCCTCATTACCAAATTAGAAGCTTATAAGCTTGAATATAATGTTATTAAGTGGATTGCCGAAGATTTGTCATTACGGAAACAGGCGGGTGTTCGGAACGGTGTTTTTTCCTAATTCACACCAGTCAGCTCGGGAATTCCTTAAGGCTCAGTGTTGGGTCCCCTGTTCTTTTTGTTATGTATAAATAATATTTCAATTGGTGTACGGTCTTCTTTTAGAATGTTCGCTGATGATTTTATTGTTCACAGAGAGATTACTGCTAGTTATAATTCACACGTCTTGCAATATGATTTAGATATCATAATAGATTTCTGTGTGCTTTGGGACATGTCATTAAATATAAATAAAACTGTTCACGTCAGTTTACTAGAAAACGCGCTTTTTATCCGTTTAGGTATAGAATATGTGATATCACCTTAGGCAAAAGTAAGGAATAAAAATATCTGGGAGTCTTTTTTACATCTGATTTTCGGTAGAACAGGCACGTTAACTATATTGAAAATAGGCCATCGTCAGTTTCGTGTTTCTTGAGGAGGAATTTCAGTCACCTTCCACGTAACCTAAAAACCCAGCTCTACTTCAATGATGTTTGACCAATGCTTGAGTATGCGTGTGTGTTTTTGGTCCCTCACAAAGCTGCGCTTATAGGCAAATAGAAAAAAAATCCAGAACAGACCAATCAGACTTGTTCTTGGAAAAGCTGCCAAAAACTTAGCATGACAGAAACCAAACATAAACTTAAATGGCAAGAGCTCAAGACATGCAGAAGAAATGCTAGATAAACATTTTTCATAACATTGATTACTATAAAACAGGCATCAACCGAGAAAAGTATATCCAGGCACCAAATTATATATCGAAGTGACTGGACCATGATTTGAAGGTCAGGGCATTTTCTTGTAGGGGTGACGTCTTGCGTTACTCATTTTGTCATTAGAACTATCCGAGAATGGCACAGTTTGTCATCAAGCACTGTGTACATACCAGTGAACGATGCTTTTTACCATGCATTGAAATGATATATAAAGTCATAGTTAACGCTTGTAGACACTCTGCTGTAATGCCCTACGGGCGATGCAGGTATCTAATAAATAAATAAATGCATCTCCTAGCTATAAGAGACAAAAAAAGAGAACCGGTTAACAAGAATCTGGAACAAGGTTTGAAAGACATCACCATGGACAATAACATGCTGTCTCAACCGTTCTTTTGCAAGTGCTGACACCTAGCACTATATTGTTTTTGCCGTGGCAGCTAGGTAATGGCTGAATATTTTGTCCGCGTGAGATAACCGCAAATAAGAGTGCGTATATGGCGTCTTTCCTGTTTATGCCCAGAATATACATAACAATTCTCCGATTTACTTACAAAACTCGGAGGGTGGACGAAATGCATGGTTGGATTCATAAAGATCAGTTAAATTCCCCTAGTAAGATGAAAGTCGTGATGGAGAAAGAACACAGATGTACATCTAAAAATGTAGTGATAGCCATTATGTGAAAGGGAGCTAACTGAAGCTGCTTTACCATTGCGGTGCGCGAAAAAATTGAAAAGATAACTCCTGCTGCACGTCAACTCAACTCATGCTTATGATCGTAAACAAGCACATGCGCTTACGTGTGGATATATGGTACACTCACTAGCGATGGTCGATTTTTGCTTCTGGCGTATTACGCCGTCTCTAAAGCATGCCTGTTCAGGCATGCATGCACGAAAGTGGGGTGGCTTGTTACGAACTTTGCCCTATACGGCACATGTTCTGTAATCTGCGGGATTTCAGGGCAGCACACATATTCCTTTCGTTACTCATCGGCCGACAGCGACCACAAGTTCATCTGCAATAAATATACATTACATCGGATCACGAAGTGAACCTCGTGCAATGCAGGTAGAAAATGCCATAAGAAACGCCTGACACGATCTCTGAATGCGTACATACTCCGCAAAGTGCCATAAATTACGCTACTGTTACCGTTCCTAGTACGTGTAATGACAGACTCTACTGACAAAGGCAGTGACAATGAACACGAAATATACATTTATGTTATACGGACTAGCAGCCTGGCTACCAGCTGTGTTATACTACACAGCTCGAAAAAAACAGATCTTCGACAGCGAGGAGATAAAAAGCAAAATGTGTGATGATATTGATACGTGGCTAGGTTAGTCCAAGAAACAGAACAGCTGATGACTTGCGTGAATGCACCTGCACCTCTCAGCAGCGACCATAGCTACAGTAGTTTAAGATAAGCTATGTTGAAGAAATGCTTTCTCAGAGAAAGAGGCTGTGGTAGGAGGCATGGGCTTCTTCAAACTACATGATGCTGAATGCACAATAAATCAGTTGCGAATGGCGCTCTGTCCCGTTCTTCTTTTATTGTTTGTGTGAATGTTGTACTGGTGTCTTTAATTTATAATGAGCACTGTATGAAATCCATTCCTTGGTACATTACAAATAAGGCAATTGTTTATAGTAGAATGCAGCAAGCAATAAAGCTGTGAAAACTTAAAAGCTGAAACTTGAAATGGTACGGGTTATCTTGAGAATATTATATGCGTACACAGCCTTGAGAATATCTGCGATGTACACATCTCCCTCAGTTAGCTGATTGAAGATAACTTGATTGATTCTGTCAGGGCAATTATTTCTTTATTCTGGCCGCAGTAATGTATGCGTGCCTGTAACTGGTGTACCCCAAAAAAATATTCTTTAACGTGTTCTTTAATATCCAGTTTTGCATGCTTAGTAATCCATATTGTCTATTGCAGGAATGTTTATGAATATTTTAAAAATTGAAAGTTCTGGAGT
The DNA here is from genome assembly GCA_023969395.1 of Amblyomma maculatum. Classification (NCBI taxonomy): domain Eukaryota; kingdom Metazoa; phylum Arthropoda; class Arachnida; order Ixodida; family Ixodidae; genus Amblyomma; species Amblyomma maculatum. The sequence continues at coordinate 115,642 of JAJIZL010028394.1, forward strand.
CTGAACCGTCATATTTTCAGGAACTGTAATTATATATGAACACTAATCTTCCACTGAAGTTATCGGTTTGCCGGAAGCAGGTTTTTCCTTCCAAATATTTTTCTTTTGTATCTGGAATGGATATTATTTTGCATATATGTTTATTATCCCTACGTCATAAGATGCTGCATGCCCTGCAGGCCCAGGACCCCGTCGCAAAGTGCTCTATAAGAAGAATGTGTGGCAATAGGCCTTCAATATATACAGTCTCAGTTCAGTCGTTCAGTAGTGTCCGACTCTTCGTGACACTATGGACCATGTCACGCCACGCTGTCCGGTCTCTCACTATCTTCCTAACATCGCGCAACTTCATCTGCAGTGCCTCGAGGATGCCATCTAACCATCGCGTTCGCTGCCTATCCCTTCTCCGGCGACCCGCAACCTTTCCCAACATCAAATCTTTCTCCAGCGACTCCTCTCTTCTCATCAGATGACCAAAGTAGCTGAGCTTTAACTTTAGAATTTGACCCTCCAATGAGCAGTCAGGGTTTATGGTCGACAATATCGACTGATTTGATCTTCTGGCAGTCCAAGGAACTCTCAAGAGTCTTCGCCAGCACAACAATTCAAACGCGTCAATTCTTCGGCGGTCAGCCTTTTTCACAGTCCAACTCTCGCATCCATACATCACAACTGGAAAGACCATAGCACAAGTTATACGGATCTTGGTTGGCAGACTGCTCTTTACTAGGCGATCAAGGCTAACCATTGCTCTCTTTCCCAGAAGCAGGCGTCTCCTAATTTCATGGCAGCAGTCTCCTTCCGAGGTAGTAGAACCCCTTTATAGCAAAGCGACTGAGGCCAGCGAAAATATTTACTATATCATGGTCTTTACTGTATCAGTGGTCTGTGATGACATGGTCCTGAAAGTGCTGTCTAGTAGTTAAATAGGCACTCACTGAACACGTCTTGTTGCTTAATGAAAAAAAGAAAACCTAAATACCTTTCATCTCGCTTTTATCATCTCTTTGTGTGATTTTTTCATTATAAAATTTCTCTACGTCTTGTGGAAGTACCTCTGAAGCATGAAGACAGCATTACGAATGCAACCAAGTTCAATTTCATGTAAACACTAAAGCCTTGCTTGAACATGGTGTCCCTTTTTGCTATTTCTGTCTTTTAAAAGGCAATAAATGATAAATTCGCATGGCACCCAAGTGCTGTAAGACCTTACTCACTGCACCTCCACTTCCTGCCACCCCTGCCTCATGATTTGTACTGCACATTGCAGTGAATGTTGACCCATTTCTTTCCCTTCCCTATTTCTTGCTGCACTTTTACTCCTTTACTTTCTCAATGGAACACGCCGCCTCCTTGCTGTGTTTGTAGACAGCTTTACTTTTTTCTTCTTCGCGCTGCGCACTTTCCCTCACGGCTCCAAGGCTTCTGTAGCGTAGGCTTCTTCTGTTTGCTGCTACGGCTAGTAGTAAAGCCACCTAAACGAACACTCGGGGTTATTGTTCTGTTTTCAAATACAAAAAGTCTTGGCCTCGCGACTCTAGGTAGTGCGCGGGAGTAGTCGCCATGGTCAGAAGCACTTTAACCAATTTTTACCAAAAACATCTATACTATAAAGGGGGAAAATGTACAGTTGCCTATGGAAGATGAACTGGGACTTCAGTTTCACTTTACTATATCAGAGGTCGTACTATAGCGGGGTTCTGTATTTTGTGCTCAATCGTATAGAGCACCCAGACTTAAAATATGTGTTTGGATAACTGTTGAGAAGGTGAATTTAGATCTTATGGTGATATATGCTTGTCTTCTGTGCAGATGTCATTTGTAAGTCCCACGGGCCAATCTCCTCAACAAACTGTTCCTGAATGGTTGTTTCCTGCGGGGTGCCCAGCTTACTACCTGGGCCATGCACTTCCCCCGCCCCCTCGACCTCATCACTTCATCCATTAACCCTTCACTGCCAAATATCATGCTCAACACAGTCCGCTGCCATTTTCCATCCATGGTGGACACTGCCCTGGAATGCACCCATGCTCAGCCTCCTATTCCTGCAACATCTCTCGCACTACAAGGCTATAGTGCATCAACCGTGCCCAACATGTCCAGCCCCTTCCATCATGACCAAGGCACACTGCACTCCATCACCTCTACCTGCACTACCTGGTCATGTGCTGCTTAGTGCCCTGTTTCCAATTACAACTACTATCCTCTCCCATATTAACCCTGTACCCAATGCCTCCTGCACTGCATTTTGGCCCTCTGATGTCCTTGTGGCATGTACATGTATATGAGCTCTCAATAAATTGTTTTCGGAAAATATTTTGCTTGCCTCATTTAATTGCATTGTTTTTGTGGCTCCTTAGGGAGATGACATGCAAGGTGGTATTGGGAAATGACTGCATTAGTTAGGCAGTTAAGCAAATGGCAGCAGTAAGGGCAAGGGTAAAATAACTGCATGCCTAAAGGTGGCTTAACAGTGGCAGTGCCAATGCTACGTGTGCCGATGAATACTCGTTGCATGCCAATAAGTACCAATATGTGATACAGCGGCACGGCCGGTTTATTGCCGATGTCACATGTGCCAATGAACACTAGTGGCAGTTCAATACGTGACACTAGAGGCACGGCCAGCTGATAGCCTATGTTGGAAGTGCCAAGACAGGTGCAATGTTGGCATAAAAGCCAGACCAATATATAAAAATGTAGTAATTTCTCAAAAAACCAGTGTTACGACAATGTTGGTACCAATTTTTGTCGACGTTGGGCCGGGGTTGGCGCGAAGTTGGTGGGCTGCCTGCGTTGGTTCAATTTAGCTGGGACACCCGGTATGTAACAATACCCCCTGCGCGAAAAGCAGAGTCCCGGTGTGTACTATAGTGTGGAACTACCGTTGGAGTAGTACGGCTTCATTTGGGCGATATGAACGATATCGGTACGTGGCAAAACGGACTTTTGTGTCGGATGCACAAGAGTGATTCATATGTCACGCACGTAACTGGCCCTAAACACGGTAAGGGCCTGTGTAGCGCGGCAAAAGCTTTTCACACAGCCCAACTCGAGAAGCGGAAGTCCAGAGCAAGACGAGAGAGCCCAGAGAGTACAGGACATGCCGATGACGAGAATAGTGACGGCGTTTCTGAGTGCTTTGCTGGAAGCCAGCCGGCGGCGAGAAATAATACGGTCGGCGCCAGCTCGGGAGATGGAATCACGAGCATAGGAACTGGCAGTAGCGGCGGGCGGCAAGACGCTGTGAAATGGAAGTGAAGGGTGGCTGCCGAAAATAAGATAGAAGCGCGAGTAGGCAATTGTACCGTGACGGGGCGAATTATATGCGAAGGTCACAAACGGAAAAGTAGTACCCCAATCACGGTGGTCATCTGTTACATACATTGACAGCATGTACATGAGCGTGCGGTTGGCGCGTTCGGTCAGGCCACTCGTTTGTGGATGGTAAGATCTGGGGAAATAGTGCTTAAGGAGCAGTATCGGAGGACTTCGTCGACTACTCGAGCAAGAAAGCTACTGCCATGGTCAGTGAGCAGTTGGCGTGGAGCAAAATGGAGCTGGATAATGTAATGGAGAAGAAACGCAGCCACGTCAGTTGCACAGCTGATGAATATTGCTCGGGTGACAGCGTAGCGCGCAGTTTAGGACGTGGCCACCGCAACCCACCTATACTCCGAAGCACACAGAGGGAAAGGCCCGAGGAGATCAAGGCCAACTCGGGAAAACGGGTCTATTCCCTAGCGAAAAAACCGTATGAGACACAATCACCTCATATAGGTTTCTCAACGAAACTCATACTAAACTCATACAGCTCTCACATAATCTCATATACTTCTCATAAGTTGAATGATACTTGTATGAGATAATATGAGATTTGCACAAGTTTTGTATGAGTTTAGTATGAGAAATCTGTATGAGTTTATTGTGACTCAGGTTTTTTTCACTAGGGTTGGCATGTTGATCGGCTGCAGAGATCCAGGAAGCACAACCGAGGGCATTTTTCGTTGCTGACACTGGTCACAAGACGCCATGTAACAACGACCAGAGTGCTAGAGGTCTAGCCACAAGAAGCGCCGGCGTACGCTGTCGTACGTACTAGATACACCAGGATGGCGTGCAGAGGCCACATCGTATAGATGCTGAAGAACGGTAGCACACAGGTGTTCGTAGACTGCAAGCTTGGCGCTATCTGGTCGCTTATTCCAACGATATGAAGTACCGCTGTGGAGCACAAACAAAGCAAGGGTAGCGCCAGGGTGATCAGTGCTGAGACGGTGAATAATGGTACAAATCTTGGGATCAAGTGCTGCTCATGGCGAATGTTGAAAAGGCCAGATGTGGACAACCCACACGTGTCATCAACGCACTCGCTTTCATACGACGGTTCTACCGTGTTGCGGGACAGGCAATTGGCACCAGTGTGCAGCCGGCCAAACTTGTCGACGACAGAAAAATTACTCCTGAAGACGGCGGGCCCAAGGCTACAGGGGACCAGTAGGGTACTTCAGGGTAGAAAGCCAACATATGGCGTGGTTGTCGACGATGACGGAGAACGGGTGGCCAAACAAGTAAGGGCGAAACTTTGTAAAGGCCCACACGAGTGCTAAACACTCACATTCTGTGATCGAATAATTCCGCTCCTCCGTAGAAAGGGGGCGACTGCCATACGCAATGTCGCAAGTGCGACACATCTGATGTTGGGCGAGAATGGTACCAATACTATAACTGGTGTCGGTGCATAAATTCGCTGGTGCGGAACGGTTAAAGCGTGCCAATACTGGCGGGTTGATGAGGGCCGCAATGAGCGCAGAAAAGGCTTGAGATTGGCCTTGACCCCAGGCAAATGGCCTTGGTCTCAGGAATCGTCCACTCACTATTCTTCATAAGAATACTGAGTGGACTATCCGCCTCCATAAAGTTAGGAACAAACCATTAAAAATAAGAACACATGCAAAGAAAACTACGCACGTCACTGTTACAGCGTGGTGTGGGAAATGCACTCACAGCACGAATTTTGTCGGGATCTGGTTGAGTGAGAGAGGGTTGAGCATCTTGAGTTCACGTCGGCCGAGGCTACACTTCGAGTTCAGCTGAAAGCCAGCTCTTCGGAATACTCCAACAATAGTATCAAGGCGACGAAGATGGCTCTCAACGGTCTAAGAAAATACATCATCGTGATAACATAAGCATGTCGTCAATTTGAAGCCGCGTAAAAGAGAGTACATCATGCGCTCGAATGTTGCAGGCGCATTACACAGGCAAAAAGGCATCACCTTGAATTTATAAAGGCCATCGGCAGTGAAGTAGGCGGTCTTCTCTCGGTCCCGTTCATCGACTGCGATCAGCCAATAACCGGAATGAAGATTAATTGAAGAGAAATAGCTGGCACCATGCAAGCAGTCGAGGGAATCATGTATCGTGAGCAGTGGGCGAACGTCTTTCTTTTTAACCTTATTAAGGTGTCGGTAACAAACCCAGAACATCCAGGTATTATCGTTTTTACCAAGCACGACAGGTGAAGCCCGGCAGCTAATGGAAGGCTCGATATTTTGTCTTGTTAACATTGTGTCTACTTCATCTTGAATGACGCGACTTTCAAAAACGGCGACTCGGTAAGGTTTCCTGTGAATTGGGCTGGTGTCTCCAGTAACATAATGGCGTCTCTGGCAATGACATATATGTATCAATATAATACTCCGATGGAAATCCAGCCTAATGGATCGCGCCGCTGGCGCCGAAAAAAAAATAACTTGAAAACACCAACAGTCTTAACATTCAACATTGCGCCTGCGCTGAGCTTGTTGTGCTTGAACTTATCGGCATCCATCTCTTCGCCGTTGTCATCGTGTGCAAGTGGATCGGAGTGAAATTGGTTTTCTTAATTCTCAACTGGCCTTTTTCACCGTCATCCTCGCTGAAAAAAACGCTGATCTCGTATTCTGAAGACGACTTATTTTTATATTTTCATTGGTATCCGAGTTTTATATAGCTGCCACTTGCCTGGGTGCGCCCGTGCAGCCCCTGTATGCGAGAGCAGATGATGAATAGCAGAGTGCGTCACTGCTCTTGGTCCCCACGTGACAAAGGCGGGGTGTCGCTTCTCTAGCTGTGACGTCATGGCGTAACCCGCCACTTCAAAAGCGAAACCGATACCGATAAATATAATGACGAATTAATAAATTATTTACCGGAATTATTATTCATTTGATTCTTACATTCTGCACCATGTTCCCTGAAGCAATACGCGGCGTTTGAAACAAAGAAACCACAGAAGAAAAATTAGGAGTCGCTACCGCTTTAAATCTATATTAGGCACCATATATTATTATTGATTTACACTGCAATCCAACAAACGACTTTTAAAGGCTGGATTAATGAAACAGACAGAAAGAGATCTTACGAGTGCTGATGTGAAAAATTCCTTGCACAAAATCAGTCACAAGAGAATGATAATTTTTTTATTTGTGTTCCTTTTTATTTTTATGCCTTCAAATTTTCTGCGTAATTCCCCTGTTACGGCTACAAAATCCTCATTATCATTGCCTCTGCTTTCCCAGCGTAGAAAAAGTTCTCACCTATTCTTGCTTCGGAAGATAAACTAAAACAATCCAATACCTAAGAACCGCCGAATACCTACCCATACTTTAATTTCAGACTATGTCGATGATCCTCAAAAAGTAGGCGTTCCTTCACGTCAGATAAACCTTTGTATTCATTTGTCCCCAGCAGCTGGGTAAGTTGGAATCGCCTTTCGAGGCACGCAGTCGACATTAAAAACTTACCTCTCTAAATACATTACCTCTCTAAACATACCTCTCATACCTCTCTAAACATTACCTCTCTAAATACTTGAAATTGTTTGCCTGTATTTTTCACTATTCATATTCTTCACCACACAGTGCATGTCTGTGTCTTATTGCCGCCTAAAACATACACCGCTCATTAATGCTCTCACTCAAGGGTCCCTGAGGCATCTAAAAAATATATTTTTCTTCATTCTGTGTTGTTGCTTTGCAATGTACTTATTCCCACTCCTCTCTCCAATACATTCGGTCCCTTAGGATATTTTTATAAATAAAGAAATAAACCAACCACACATTAGCAATTAAAAAGAAAATATTATGTATTGCGGCGATTACAACCCGTCAGTGACAGTGAAATAGATATAGGGCGAACATGAACTTCTGATGAAAGACATCACGAATTGCTGTAAACGTTTGTTGTTGGTAATTTGATTGCCGTCGGTGACAGGTCTTTGATAAAACGAATATTTTAATCAATTACTACGAAATCTCAGATAAATAAATGTGAAATTAGATCGCTGTCTATTGTTGCGACCTGAAGAAAAAGACGAAGAAAAGATTATACTCTCTGGTTCTACTGCCACCTTATTTAGTAATACTGTAATAAATGAGTGCAGTGTGAATATTCAAGGATCAGTCTCAGGCAAAATGACCAAGAATGAAAAAGCACCAAAATGAAAACGAAATACTTGGAAATGCCAGCGTGACCCCATGGCAACGCTAAAAATAACGAGCTCGTTCAAATTCTAAATATACATAGAACTCTCACGAAAGCTCACCGGTAGAAAAGCTGTCCCTGGGTAAATACATCTTCATAATGCCCAGAATACATTTGCGAAAAGCTACACTTTCCCGCAAGGCAATCGCGTGGCGAGGCACCTCTTACATGAGAACTATTTCTCGCCTATCCCATGAGCTGCCTCAAAACTTCAATAAAACTTATGTTAGGCCTAGTTGGTAGATGAATTCCTACGGTAACTGATGAATGCAAATAGTAGACGATTCACGGAGAAGACACAATGAAGGCGGTAGCTAACGACTATATTTTTCTTGGCAACAACGCATACATCAGATAAAATGTCGGTTTTCTGCCTGTTTGCAAAGGGATGGTCGGAGGTTGTTGCCATGAAGAATAAAGACGTTAGCACCTCTTATTGTGTCTTCTTCGTGGATCGTCTACCGCTTGCGCTCATCAGTTACCTTAGTAAATGTCAAAAATGACTGACCGCTCCTGTCACCTAGCTTTGATAAAGAATGCACTATGCTAGCAAGCAGCTGCTAGATGGTGATTTTAATGCGGAATTTTCCTTCTAGAATATCCGAAACTCCTGCTCACATCAACCGTGACCCTATAGTCATGGTAGTCTGAAAGGGTTAAAAAGTATACTCAACAATATATAATATTAGTAGGCTTTAAAATTCCACAAATAAGCATTTGTACCGAAACAACGCAAACAGCATTGTCTCTCCTAGTTATTTGACATGAAGACGGCTTAAGAAGCATTCTGCCCATTGGTCACGAGCTATGATCCAGTTAGATTTCGCGAAGTCTGGCACTTTTCGGCCCGCGCGGACAGATGGACCCTCATGAGCCTATAAGAAACGAAAGTGCTGCAATCCTGGCTCTGACGAGCGAGGTTTGACTGCGATGTCGAAGCCTCGCAAGCTAGGCGTGGAAGAGCTCTATACAACAAAAAAGACTGCCGATGATCGTGGCCTTGCCCTCTCTCATGTAGTTTCGGGTCGCTAAACGATATAAACCAAACTACTCGTCTCTGGAGCATGACAAGCTTTGTGGGATGTGTCGGTAACGCAGCCACTGAACTACAGGTTCCTGGGAATCGAAAGACATGGTCAATGAAGTAACAGGGTTAACATGGGCCAGTTAGTAAGAAAATTGAAAGAGGAGGAAAGCATAAGTTATTACGAAAGCTTTGCTCTCTGCACGCAGAAACAGAACGAGTATTCTACCGCTTCTCTACTCCGCCGTAGATGGTGAGGCTGATTGTTTTTTCTTGTTTTTATAGGAAGGTAAAGGCGCGGGGTTACTGTCACACTTGTTTTCTTTGGCCACCTCAACCGCGCTGAGAGGGAAGGAAGGAAGGTGAGAATGAAAGTATAAAAAGAGATAGAGGAGCCGCAGTCAAGGGCTACGGAGTAATTTCGGCCACCTGTTGATCTTTAACGGGCGCTCATATCACACCGCTGTCCCGCAGCGTAGAGGTAGAACATCCGCCTCGCATGCAAGAGGACCGTGGTTTGAATCCCGGTGCCGCACAATTCTCCAGCTGATCAAAAACATTAGGCTCACTTTAGCTATGGCTAAGCCTGATCGAGTTGCAAAAGCAACAATTGCATGGCTACGCTTGTGGTTAGTTGGTGTTTCATAGTGGACTTTATGGCGATATCAAGAAAGCGAAGCATGGTCAGCACGTCTGCGATATTCGACGTTTCCAGGCTCATCGATCAAACCGGGAGCGGCCGAAAACTGCTTCCTTCTTTTCTTTAGACGTGCAGCCCGTTCGTCATCTCCTAATTTGTCACGCTACCTCCTGAGGGTTTTGTTGGGCCTACATCTGCCTTCTTTTGTTTCACCATAGGTTCGTTTAGCTGCAGCATCGGCCCGCCATTTCTAGAGCATTCTTGTACATTTTTTCTCCGTTTCTATGGCACAACGTTTGCTATTCGTCTCATTCCGACGCTGTTGGAAACTCAATCCCGAACCTACAGTAGTCGTTGTAGAGTCACTGTGGGAAGCAAGACTTCTAGCTGCATCTTTGTTACGATGCTTCTCGAGTCGTGCAGCGCGTTCTTCGGCTCTCGCTTGAGCGCGTCGTCTCTTTCTAACTTCGTTCTGTCGCAGTTGCCTCTATTTAATGCTCCCCATAACGACTAGATTCCACCGAGGCGAAGGGCGCTTATATCCGCGAAGCGTCACCTCCTCGCTTTTGCCCGCGGAGCATACACCTGGCGGGAGCGAGAGGCAGCGGCGCAATGTAAGGGACTCCAGCGCAATGCCGACTACGTTTTCATCCGGCGGAGCTTGGCAAAGCGGTTGCTAGGCACAGCAATTCAAGATCATTCGTGGCCACGGTCACGGTATACGCGACGAACTAAAACCTGGCGCATGGTTGCTTTCGCAACTAAAATTCCGCATGTTGATGGAATTGCCTAAACAGACTTCACGCGCGACCTGATGCCGGTGAATACCTCCGGCAACGCGCACTCTAACTAGTACAAGAGTTGGCCACCCTAGTGCAGTAATTGGCCACCCCGTCCCAAGATTATTCCTTCAAACTCCCGCCCCTTGTCACCAGCGGCTGCGGAGCAAATGACCACGGCAGCGCCCCCACCTGTGACGCAGCGGGGGTTTCTAAGAACTGCTGGCTCCGATGAACAGGCTGCCATTGTAAACTACCCTGACAATGGTTAACGCTAGAACTCTAGCTAGTGAAGTTAGTTTAGCAGTGCTTTTAGAGGAACTAAAGTGTATGAAATGGATGTCATAAGGCTTAGTCAGGTTATGAGGAAGAATGCATACACTGTACTCAAGAACGGGCATTTACTGGGTTATCGAGGTTGATCGCGAGATGTGTCAATAAGTATATAACTGGTAATATAGATTACTTCTATAGCATTCATGAAAGGGCGGCAGGCGCCTTAATTAAGCTTAATAAGCGATATAAACTGAATGTTGTACACGCCTACGCACCCACCTGTAGTCATGACGACCAGGAAGTCGCAATCTTGGACAAAGATGTAGAATCCGCAATGCGGAAAGGAATGGGGCAGTATACTGTACTAATGGGCGACTTGATTATTAAGGTAGGGTAAAAGCAGGCAGGAGACTAGGCAGTGGGGGAATATGGCATAAGTTCTAGGATTAGCAGGGAAGCGTTACTAGTTAAGCTTGCAGACACTATTATTTAGCAAACGGAATAACCGCAAGTGGACATGGAAAATTCCTGAATAAAAATGAAATTGACTTCATACTGTGTTCTAACCCCGCCATTATTAAGGATTAAGAGGAAATCAGAAAAGTGCGATCGTAATGCAGTGACCACATGATAGTACGCTCTCGAATTAGTCTAAATCAGAAGAGGGAACACAGCAGATTATTAAGAAAGAAGTCCATCAACGAATTAGCGGTGATTGAAAAGGCAAAAGAATTCAGGATCTCACTACAGAATAGGTATTCTGCTCTAACCGAGGATGACGACGTTAGCCTAGAAGAAATGAACGATAATTTCAGAAAGATCATTACTGAGCCGCTGCAGGTGTAGGCGGTAGTATAGGTAGAGAGGATATTGGCAAGCTATCTAAGTAGACGAAAGATTTCAACAAGCACTGCCGCAGTATGAAAGCTTAAAATTTAACAGATCAGATGGCATTTGTAGAGATGTCAAAACTAATCAGTACGCGCAGTGGCCGAGATAGAGAAGTATAATACGGCGAACATTGAGCGAGATGTAAAGAAAGGGGGAGCATTAAAGCGGTGAAGTAAAAATCGGGCATAGGCAAAACCATATGTATGCTCTAAGGGCATACATCATCACAAAAATGGACGAGATACTGAAAGTAGTCGAGGAGTTCTATACTGATATCTACAGTAGCCAAAGTAGTCACGGCAATAATGAGTGACAGTAGAGAAAAGCGGGCAGACGTTCCGCCATTGACGAAGGACGAGGTTTAACAAGCGTTAGAATCTATGAAAAGGGGGAAACAGCTGGATAGAATAAGGTAACTCTAGATTTGTTTAAGGGCGAGGGAATATCGTGCTAGGAAAACTGGCCACCATGTATATGCAGTGTCAACGCGGTACCAGAACCATGGAAGAACGCAAATATTATCCTAAATCCTCCCAGGTAGCACAGAGTGTGGGGCCCCATTAGGTCTGATGTAGGCAAGTGGGGCTGGGGCAACCATCATAAAACCTGCATCGGTCCCCGATGGGGCAAAAGTGGGCAAGCCCCATTTGGGCTTGCCCCTGTTCCTCCTGCATAGGTCCCATAGCGGCATTGCCCAGGCTAAGGCAGAGCACATTCCTGCATCCAGACCACAAGGGTCCCTTGTCGCATATTTGAGGGCAACACAAGCTAAATGTGGGTTTTTTATGGGAAAGCCCTCAAAAATCCTAAATGAGGCCGCCCCCATTAAATCTTTGTGGGGCCAACATCGGCCGTAGTGGGGCAAGAAAACGGACATACACACATGCTGCCCCAATCGGCCCTTGTAGGTTACTTGACGGCAGGTGAAATATGAATAAGAGCTCAATTTGGGCAAGCCCTCGTGAAGCCCAAATGAGGCAGCCTTAGCTAAAGCGCTTTAGGTCCCACATAGGCTGTAATGGGGCTGGAAGGCGGGCGTGCCAGCATGGTACCAAAATCGGTCCTTTGTGGGAACTTTGAAGGCACGTGCAACTACAGGTGGGCTCTAGATTCAAAAGCAGCACCCTGCCCAATTGGGGCTGCCCACATAAAACAGTTTTGTATCCCACATGGGCCGTAATGGGCTGGAAGGCGGGCGTGCCCGCATGGGACCAAAATCGGTCCCTTGGGGGGCTTTGAAGGCACGTGCCACTACTGGTGGGCTCTAGGTTCAAAAATAACACCCAGCCCAATTGGGGCTGCCCACATAAAACAGCTTTGTATTCCACATGGGCCGTAATGGGGCTGGAAGGCAGGAGGGCCCGCATACTACCAAAATCAGTCCCTTGTAGGGAATTTGAAGGCACGTGCAACAGAAAGTGGGCTTTAGGTTCAAAACCAACACCCAGCCCAATTGGGGCTGCCCACACAAAACCGCTGTAGGCCCAACATCGGCCGCAATGGGGCAAGAAGGTGTGCGTGCAATTCCGTAATCATTCTTTCCAACCTTTATTTGTATTAAATGTTGCCCTAAATTACTATTATAGATGATCTGTATAACAGATGTTGCTATGTTTAGGCGGTTAGAAATTTACATTGCTTTAGTTCTCGCGCACATGCAAATTGCGGTAAAAATACTGAAAGAAACTGATTGCTAACTGTTCCCCCGTATGTGGTTGCTGTGGACAGCCTGCAACTCTCAGCACAATATTATTGTTCAGAACACACATCTCCGCAGCCTGAACAAGATGTACATGAAGTACAAGAGGTACAGTATTTCTTGCATGCTGTTCTTTAGGTGCAATCCATTTGACCAGTTGATTAGTCACGAATACAGTGGGGAACACCAAGATTGCATTGCTGAGGAGGCTGCTGCGCACCGAAGTGTTCCTGCACTTCCCCCGGAGGACCCGCCTGTCCGGCGCTGCGTTCCTATCGCGGCTGCCTGAGCCCTGGATGGAGTCATGGAATGACCAACCCCGGCACTGCGCCCGTCCAAGGCGCTGTGCTTCACATTCACGGTGCCGGAACCTGTTCCGGCGGACAGCCTTATTGACACTATCGAGGAGGTTGGCGGAGTAGGGGGCTGCAGTACCTGCAGCACCTTGGAGGACTTCGTTTCCTGGCCGCCGTGTCCTCCATGGCGCAAGTGACCAAAATGGTGGCGAGAGCCGTGCTGCGTCTCGCCGGAAAAGAAGTGCCGCAGGAGCAGATAGGAGCTCCGGTGATTTATGTGACGGTTTACCGTCTTCCCCCGTGCGTCAGCGACGAGGCTCTCGCTGCGGCGCTTTCCCCAGTCCGACCCGTCTCAGAAGTAGCATTCCAGTCTAGGAGCCACGTCCGGAACGGGACGCGGCTGGTCAAGTTGGAAATGACGCGGTCACCCCCAACTTACTGATGGTAAATGGGATCCGCGTGATGCTGGAGTATCGAGGAATGAAACGCGTGTGTTCCAGGTGCGGCGTTGAGGGCCACATTGGCGCTGCTTGTTAGGCGGTGCGCTGCGGTCGATGGAGCGCTTACAGCCATGACAGTGCGAGTTGCCGCTCCGCGTACAAGCGCTGTGGCGGCGAACATCCAACGGTGGATTGTGTTCTACAATGCTCTTATGCAACGGCTGCGAAGTCGTCCTCGGAGCCTGGCGTACAACCCGAAAAGGCCGCGAACCTGGAGCTGTCCGGCGACACCCAGGAGCCCGGCAGGAATGCAGAGAAGGACGACGACGAGGCCTTGACGACCATGCACGTCTGAGGCCCTCTCTGACGAGGAAACTACGGAGCCCTCCCCCGATAGCGAGCCTGCGACGGAGATGACAACCTCTCAGAGTCACTCCGACACTTTCTCAGACGTACCCGGCTCTGAGTCCTGAGCATTGCAGTCGCAACCTGTGGCGGGCCAACACACGCGCGACGACAAGCTGCAGACGACGCCCGCTCCACATGTGAAGTCGGCAAATCTGGAGGCTCTGCTGAACGCCCCGCGCCTCCTGCACTCGGCGGCTTCTGCTCCCATCGTTCCGAGTATGGAAGTCTGGCGTTATGGTGGCACGACGATCTGGCTCTGCGAGGAGGCAACGCCTGAGTGCGAGCAGCGGTATGAAAGCGCTTTGGCGGATGACGGCAAGCGTCACCTTTCCGGCACAGAGAGCTGTGCATCTTCTTCGAACCCATCAGCGCCGCATAAGAAGGTGCGGAAGGCACTAGACGGTTCCGAGATGGACTTCTCGGACGCCGAGTCGTAACCACCATGGCGCTGCCTCTCAGGCTCAACGGCCGCTGCGGCTGCATCCCCTCCTCCTCTTCGCAGGTCTGGCGGTGGCTTCGACGCGGCTCAGTCGGCGCCGACCAGCGGCCACCGCTTTTCGCTCCCGGCTAATAGTCGCCTCGGCTGCGGCGCTGCGGCCTGCGGAGGGTGAAGTGCGTGCGTTCCGTGCAGTGAGTGTGTGTGTGTGTCTTTGACTGTAGTTTGAATGACAAGACGCGTGCGCCACACGGACCATGTCGAGGCCCGGGCCCGCAGGAATCAACATTCAACTCCCCGACCACCTCCCTTGTGCTTATTAGCAGACACGTTTACAGACTTTGCCCGACGAACGTTTCCGTGAGTCGTTATGTTCTCCTCCGTTTCTTTGTTTCTGTGATATGTTCCTTTGTTCCTCCTCCTTTTTATGAACGCTGTTTTTCGTTTTGCTTCCTTTAACGCGCAAGGCTTTCGTCACCCTGACAAGCAGAGGGAGGTGCTTCATCTTGCGCGTTCGCATCGAGTAGATGTTTTGTTTTTACAGGAGAGCAACTACCGCACCCCCGCCGATGTCCTTTCCTTTCGTTCTCGTTTTATTGTTGAGGCCTTTTTTCGTTAACCGACTCATGGTGTTGTGGCGTAGGCGTGATCTTTCTTTCACCAGCATAAAAGGGTATGTGCTCATTGTACATAGGGCATAGATGGGCGCGTGATTGTCGTTGACATTTTTCTGGATGGCCGCAGGACTCGTTTTGTCAACGTGTACGCGCCAGCCACGCGTAGTCTGACAAACGAGTTCTTTCGATCCATCATGACATATTTTCTCGACGACGCCCCACTTTCTACTCGGGGATTTCAATTGTGTTTTAGACACAATGCGCGACATCAGGGGGCCTGGTCAGGGTGCCTCCAATTACTTCGCGAAAGAACTTGGAAAACTAGTGCGATCATTACGCTTAGAGGACGCGTAGGTCACTCTTCCCAGAGACCATTTCGAGGCACCACGAGTCTGGGGCCAGAGCACGAGCCGAATAGATCGAGTTTAAATCCCCTCCGCCATGGCACCTGACTTGCTACAGTGCGAGGTATTGCCTTTCTCACCAGGCCTTAAACTAAGTGGTAACTTCCCGGTCACGGTTACTCTGCGAGCAGCCCCGGGCCGTGCAGAAAGCCCCCTGATGTGGCGCATGGATGCAGCGGTACTACGCGATGAACAGTGCTTCACTGATATGTGCCGAGAATTGTGCTTGTCTGTGGCAGCAGTTACTGACATAACACCTGTTACCTGAAACGCGCTGAAAACGCGCTGGCGCAATGTTCTTGTGTATGCGGAAAAGGCGCGGCGTGTCCTCATTACGACCATGCTGAATGACGTTCTGCGCCATATGCGCATTGTACGGGGTGGCGAAACGCTTACGTTCGCGATGCGCGAATATCTCGTAACGCTGAGCGAGCGTTATCACCGCATTCTCGAAGACAGTTCTCGCGCATCATTCTCAATAGGACCATCAAACGTGCCACCTTGAGGATGCCGCGGACCTCGGACACACTCGAGCAGTTGGCCAGCGCAGTAAAAGGCGAACGCGCGTGGAGAGCGTCACGTTTGCGGACGGTACGACGTCTTCGGAACCCGCGGACATCCGCAGCTCGCTTACCGAGCATTTTGCGGCCCTCTTTTCGTCGCAAGGCCTCGATCAGGAGGAGCACTTTCAAGAAGCTGCCGGCTCATTCTGTGGGCCTCTCCCTGAAGTTCCAGAAGATGCATGTTCGGCACTTCGGAGCCGGCAACTTTGGAAGAGGCGCGTTGTGCCTCAGGCGCCATGAACCAGTCGAACGCTCCCGGTACTGACGAACTTGTAACCGGTTTCTATTCTACTTTCTTTGACATCCTCAGTCCTTCTTTACTTAATATCGTAAATTGTTTCCTCGAGAGCGGCACCAAGCCATCTCGTTCAGTGTCGGCCGTACCGTTCAAACACCGAAGGAGGGGATGATGCCGTCGAGTCCCTCATCGTGGCGACCAATTACCCTCCTTAACATAGACTCTAAACTCGTAGCCACATTGCTAGTCCGTAGGGTGCGAATCTACCTTCAAGACTTGGTTAGCCCATACCAGTCCTGTTCGGTACCTGTACGATCGGTGCTCCCTTCACTGATACTGACGCGAGAAGTTTTCAAATACACCTGTGCCAAAAGGATTACTGGAGCTTTTGCTTCGTTGGACCAGGCAAATGTCTTCAACTGCGTAGAACATGGTTACTTACTCACCATGCTCCGCTCATTTGGTTTTCCTGACGACTTTGTTCAGCTCCTACGCAGCCTTTACACCGATCTTAGTGAACTAGTACTGAATGGCCAAACTGCCGGCAGCTTTCTGATTACGCGGGGAGTGCGTCAGGGGTGCCCGCTCTCGCGGTACTCTTCATACTTTCGCTCGACTCGTTGCTGCGTAGGGCCGCCGCGGACAGGCGTATTCGAGGTTTTCCATTAGTAGGACAGGGGACTATCGTTTATCTCGATACGTGGACATTTCCCTCTTCGTGCATAACAATGACAGCTTCATTGTTTTTTTGAACATGTTTTCAGAATACGTAGATTTATCTGGAGCGCAGCTCAACACGAAGAAAAGTAACGCACTCCGCTTCGGTAAGTTCAGGGGCCTTTTAGCCGCCGCCATACCGTTTGTGGACGCAGTGCGTGTACTTGGCGTGCTGCTTGAGCCAAGCGGGGTCTCCCCCCGGACATGGGACGCGTAGTTCTCTCGCGAGACACGCAAGCGCTCTCTTATGCAGCGCGTTTCAACCTCACGCTCATTGCTAAACTTATCGTTGTCCAGACACGAGCGTGCGCTTTCACCCTTTATGAGGCGCGTATGGCGACAATCCCACGGTGTGTGGTGAACAGACTCGCGTCCCTTATAGCTACTTTTGTTTTGGATGGCAGTACAGGGGTAGCCGCCCGTCACATTCAACACCTTCCGAGGAACAGGGGAGGCCTTGGCCTTCCGTACATCCCGACAGTGGCTCGAGTGCTCTGGTTAAGGCTGGTAGAGAGGCTATTAGCTGACGAGTCTTACCCTGGTCGCTCGCTCATCCTGTACTGGATGATCACGGCGCGTCGTGTGCTTACACCCGAACAATACCTCGGTCCACAAGCGGACAGATATCTGCCTTTTTATCGCGAGGTTGCCGAGATAAAGTCGACTCTAGATGCAGACCTGTCAGATGATAATGTAGGCGACCTACCAGCCATACGCATCAGCGAAATAGTAGCCGTTCAGAGGCTTTCAGCTGATGAGCAACGAGAGACCGATGTACGCAAATGGCGAGCGTGGGCAGCTTGTCGGCTGCCAAAAGAAGTGCGAGATTTTGACTGGCTTAGGCGCTGGGGCGTCCTCCCCCCGGGACAGCGCCTTGCCAGATAAGGTGTTGTACCCAACGGCCAGTGTGCCAAATGCGGTGCTCCCGAGAGCCACGCGCATGTTTTTTTCGAATGTGTAGTTGTAGTTGCGAGAACAATGTGGCGACTCGCATATAGGATGTTTAACGTCTGCATGAATCCCGGCGTTAGGCGCCGGCGCACCCCTTTTGAACACCTTGTGTTTTGTGTGGTTCTGTTTGTGTTGGGTGGCGTCGCAGGTGCCTCGCTGAGGCGCGCCGAACTCCCGCCCGAGCAATATACCCAGCCTTTCAGAGGCAGCGCGTCGTCGTCTGGAACTATCTGTCTGGACAGTTAGAACCTGACGGCGAGACGCAGTTTTTGCGGCGTTGGCACACGCTCTTCTATGTTGTACGAGGCAGCAGACTTGAGAGGCCTGTCGCCATTTATTAGAACCCTCCTCGTTTATACTGTTTTCCTCTCTCAGGGGAATCATGTTATATTTAGTTTATTATGCACATGTAACCTATAGCGTTTTGTATAATGCTTTGTTTTGTGAGTAATGTGTGTTTTGTATGTATGTATGTATGTACCCAAAAAATTCTCTTTACATGGAGTCATTTAGGCTAGGTGAATGTTATGAATCATTGTAAAATTTAATATTGTGGCTGTTTAGAAAGTGCAGACATGTATAAAATAATTACATAATTATGTGCATAAATATTGCTAGGGAAAATTTGCACTAGGGCTTTCTATAAGCTTCCTGTGTTGGACCCCTATAAGAATAATGTGGGCAAGCCCAAGTGCGGCTTGCGCTATAGAACCCGCATCGGTCCTATGTCATTATCTGAGGGGCCAACCGAAATAAAAAAAAAAAATGTTCATTCAGAGCGGCTGCCGAAACCTTTCCAAAGTAGGACAATCGGGGGCAGTTGGCTGGATGTGCCCTTTTGCCCTTTTGGCAATGCTGGAAACATTTGGGCAGCCCAGTAAGGGCTGCCTGCGTCGGTGCCTAGTGGGGCCCATCGGGGCATTGTCCACAGCCCCCTTCTACGTCAGCCCCTCTTGAAGCACCCACATTGAGCCCACCGGAGATGTCCTGCATTGCCTACATCGGACCCACCGGGGCCCAAGCTTCATAGCCCACTTTGTGCTTCCTGGATACAAAAGGGGATGCATAGGAGCTGAAAAATTACAAACCAAGCAGTTAAGTATACTGTGTTTATTAAGATATTAGCTAAGAGAATCAGGACAAGCTCAGACTTCAATGAAGTAAAAATCAAGCAGGTTTTTGGAAACAGCACTCTACTATCGATCATATGCATACCATCAACCAGATGTTTAAACAATGCCCAGAATATAACCAGCCTTTATACATATCATTCATTGATTTCAAAAGAGCATCTGACCCCGTAGGAACCTCGGCGGTCATAAAGGCATTGCGAAATCAGGATGTAGACGAGTCGTATTTGAAAGTACTGGAAGATATATATATATATATAGTGGCTGTACAGCAATCATAGTTCAGCATAAAGAAAGTAACGAAATTTTTATATAGAAAGGTGTCAGGCAATTAGACACGATCTCCCCAGTGCTATTCGTAGCTTGCTTTGATGAAGTATTCAGGGATAAGGGCAGATTTAGAATACCTCAGTAACTTGTGATTTGCTAATGACATATTGCCTCGCTGAGTAACTCAGGGGATGAACTGCAAAGAATAGTTGATGACGCAGACAGGAAAAGTAGAAAGGTAGGCTTGAAAATCAATATGCAGAAGACTAGGGTAATGTTCAACAGCCTCGGGTAGGAACAGCAGTTTACATTAGGCAGCGAAGTACTGGAAGTAGTAGGCGAATATGTTTACTTAGGACAGGTAGAAACCACAGATCCGGACCATGAAAAGGAAATAACAAAAAGAATAAGATTGGGAGGGAGCGCATTTGGCAAGCACTCGCAGAATATGACTAGCAGCTGACCAGTATCGCTCGAAAGGAAAGTATACAACAGTTGCATCTTACCTGTACTCACCTATGGGGCTGAAACGTGGAGGCTAACTAAGAGGGTTATACCTAAGATAAGGACAACACAGAGGGCAATAGAACGAAAAATGATAGGGGTAACGTTAAAAGATATGACGTGTGCTGTGTGGGTCAGAGAAATAACTCAAGTTACATTCTGGTGCAAATCACGAAGAAATGGGCCAGGGTAAGACATGTAGTGCGGAGATGATAACCGATGGTCGCTTAGGGTAGCAAACAGGATTCCAAGGGAAGACAATCGTAGCAGGGGGCGGAAGAAATTTAGGTGGCGGAAGGATGCAGCTCGCCCAGAACCGGGTTAATTGTGGGAATATGGGAGAAGCCCTCGCCCTGCAGTGGAATATTGAAGATGATTATGATGATGATATCGGACTGCACACGGACGCCTTTTCGTTATACATTCACCGAAACGCAGGTGCCGGCTGTCGGATTTGGACCCGGGTACTCTGGCAGAGTAGTCGGGAATCTTAACCAATATGCCACCGCGTCGGGGATGTCCGCACATGTTTCGGCAAATTTAGGCTTCTGAGTCATCACTTCACTCAGTTCAGGCGCGCAGTTTTCCACGCCATGTGCAAGATGAAGCTCCGTTCTACGTGGAATGCTTGCGTGATGAAATGCTGGAGTAGCTTATCACGCGGCCGTACCGTTCCTTCCCGTTCAAATCAAAATGGAATGAATTGGGTTGGGTTGGGTTGGGTTTTTTGGCACATAGGCTACTATGGCCATCATGCGCCAAACACTAGGTTGCTGAGCTTCTTTATGAGTGAAAATGAAAAGTTTAGAAAATTACAGCTGATTTAGGATCCCTAACTCTTTAAGAAAACTAAAAACAGATGAAATTTCAACAAGCGGGTTGTCTCCTAATAGTAAACAGGGGTGGAATGGGATGCGTTCATTATAGAATGGAGTAAAATATTTTTTCCTTAACTGTTCAAGTTTTGTGCACGTGATCAAAATGTGGTTCACGGTGAGCTCACCTCCACATTCTTTGCATAATGGTTTTTGCTCTTTTCTCAGTAAGAAATTGTGTGTCAAGTGTGTATGTCCGATTCGAAGACGGCACAAAATCACCTCACTGAAGCGTTTGTTCTGTGTACATGATTTCCATTCTCCTACTATGGGTTTTACTGTGTGTAGTTTATTTTGCTCTTCGTTATTCCATTTTTTCTGCCATTTATCTATCAGGCTTCTTTTTACTAACTTAATACAATCCTTGTAGGGAATTGGTATTTTCTTTATTTTCTTAGTTCGAGCTTGTGCAGCACATGAGTCGGCTACTTCGTTACCATCTATCCCAACATGGCTAGGAACCCAGCAAAAGATTATGGTTTGGCCTTGCGTTGTGATTTTTTCTATGCCGTGAATGATGTTCCCTACTATAGGCTCAACTGCATTTTTGGAATGTAATGCCGTAAGCACACTTAAAGAATCGGTATAGATTATGCTCTTTTCACAGTCCTGTTGCATAATTTTATTTACAGCTACATAGACAGCGTAACATTCTGCAGTAAATAATGAGGCACTGTTAGGTAGCCTTACAACTTTTTCTCTGTTGCCTTGCACGACAGCACATCCAACATAATTTGCTGTTTTTGATCCATCTGTGAAAAATTCTGTGAAGTTCATATACTTCTCTCGTAGTGCTAGGTATTCCTGTAATATGTGTTCGTGTGCTGTTTGATTTTTTCGGAAGGCTGTCAGTGTGAGGTCACATGTAGAGGGAAGGCTGTACCAGGGCGGAAATGGATACTGTCTCTGGGCTACAGTTGGAAGTGCATCCAGTATTCCTAAATCTTTGCATATTTCTTCAAAGCGGAGTAGTAAAGGCCTGATAGCATGGGGTTTGTTTATGAACAGTGTTCTGGAAGGGCACTTTGTAACTAAGGGGAAACAGAGATGTTTTGGTAAAGATCTTATCCTGAGTATGTATTCACATGTAAGCATGCTCCTCCTGTCGGCAAGGGGTGGTTCATTTGTTTCTACATAGATGCTTTTAATGGGGGATGTTCTGTATGCACCACTAGAAAGACGTAAGCCGAGGTTATGTATTGGGTCTAATCGCTTTAGATATGATGACCTCGCGGAGCCATACACAATACAACCGTAATCTAAACTGGAGCGTACAAGAGAGCGGTAAATGTGTAAAAGGCATGTTCGATCGGATCCCCAGTGCTTCTTTGAGAGAACTTTGAGTATGTTGAGGGACTTAGAAGCTTTCTTCTTAAGGTTAGTTATGTGAGGCTGGAATGTTAATTTTTTATCAAAGGTTATACCTAAAAATTTGTGTTTATTTTTTACTGGCAGTTCAGCTTCATTTAGGTATAAAGTTGGATCTGTCTGTAGGCCTCTCTTCAGTGAAAAAAGAACAGCTACTGTTTTTTGAGGGGAGAATTTAAACCCATTCCTGTCTGCCCATGTAGCTAACTTATTCAATGTTATCTGTATTTGCCTCTCACAGGATGATATGTTGGATGATGTACAGGCAATTTGCAAATCATCAACGTAGAGTGAATACATAACAGACTCTGGGATTGCTTTACTTATACTATTCATTTTTACAACAAACAATGTAGTACTTAAAATACATCCCTGTGGTACGCCATTCTCTTGGATAAATTTTTTTGACATAGTTGTGCCTAGACGAACATTAAATGAGCGGTTAGAGAGGAAATCGCGCAAGATGTTTAGCATTCTCCCACGGATGCCCAAGTCTGCAAGGTCACGCAATATTCCGAACCTCCATGTTGTGTCGTATGCCTTTTCAAGATCGAAGAAGACCGCTAGACAGTGCTTCTGTGTATGAATGCTTCTCTGACGGTATTTTCCAGACGGACAAGATGGTCAGTTGTACAACATGCCTTCTTAAAACCACACTGATGAATATCGAGAAGCTCTTGGGATTCTAGGATAAACATTAATCTAATATTAAGAATACTCTCAAATGATTTTGCTAGACAGCTAGTTAATGATATTGGCCTATAACTGCTGGCCGAAGTTGGTGGTTTGCCATGCTTCAAAAACGGTACAACAAGAGCTTTTTTCCACGCCTCCGGTATCTGTCCTACTACCCATATCTTGTTGAAAAACTTTAGAAGGGCTTCTACAGATGGCTCAGAGAGGTGGGACAACATTTCATAATGTATCTCGTCGGGGCCTGAGGCAGTCTTTTTGCCAGTAGATAGAACTCTATGAATTTCTTGTAATGTGATTAAACTATTAATCAGTTCGTTGCTGCCACCGCTAGTTGGGAGTTTCTGTTTTTCAGCTGTGATTTTATATCTTAAGAATGATTCTGTGTAGTGGTTAGAGCTAGACACTCTGCAGAAATGCTCACCGAGTATATCTGCCTGCTCCTGCAAGCTAGTTTGCACACCTGGAGGGGTTAGGAGAGGGACTGTGTAGGGGGAGTAGGTACCATCTAGTTTGCGAACTTGTTCCCATACCCTTTTGGATGTGATGGAACTGTTTATAGATGAAACATAGTTTTTCCAAGATGTTTTCTCTGCGCTGCGACGAATATATCTTGCTTTTGCTCTTGCTTTCTTAAAGTTCAATAGGTTCTCGTGCGTTGGGTACCTGCGAAAGACACCCCAGGCTTTATTTTGTTGTTTTTTTGCTTCCTTACATTCCTGTGTGTACCACAGTTTATGATTTGGTTGTATTTTGCCCGAGGACTGGAGGATAGCAAGGTGAGCAGCAGCAAGGATACGGGTCGTGAAAAGCTCATTTAATTCATCTACACTGAGGCTGTCTGAAAAAATGTTTTCTAAATTGGCTTCTGATTTGAACAATGACCAGTCGGCTAGGTGGAGCTTCCAGCGACGTGGTTTAGAAGGGATGATTGATGGAGAAGATAAAAGCTCAATAACAACAGGTAGATGATCACTTCCATACGGGTTGTCTATCACGTCCCATTTAAAATAATTAAAAATCGATGGCGAGCAGAGGGATAGATCTAAACAGCTCATTTTTCCAGACCTTGGTGAGCAGTATGTTTGCTTTCCGGTGTTCAGCAAACATATGTTGTTACATAATATAAAATCTTCTAATATGCGGCCTCTAGTATCTGTTAATTCACTGCCCCAAAAAGATGAATGGGCATTAAAATCACCAACTACCAGATAAGGCTCTGGCAGCTGGTCTAAACGCTCCTCTAAGTCATGGAGGTTTACTGGTGAATGAGGTTGAAGTTATAAGCAGCATATCGTTATCGTTTTAAAAAGCAAAGTGGTAACAGCTACGGCTTCGTATTTAGTTTTGAGCTTGATTTGTCTGGTTGCGACACCACTCTGGATAACAATAGCGACACCTCCTGATAATCTACCAGACTGCTCCCGGTCACACCGAAAGACTTTATAATTTTTTAGGATGTTTTTATATTCAGGTCCTAGGTTTGTTTCTTGTAAACAGATGATGAATGGAGAGAACGTGTTTAAGAGATCTTTTACATCACTATAGTTGTTAATTAGACCTCGACAGTTCCAGTGAATGAGGAACGCCATATTAGGTGGATTTTGTTGAGAGTTAAAAATTTAGGTTTCGGGTCTCTCAGGGCCCGTTATTCGGGGTTTGTCCCTTTTTTTCTTTTCAAGGGAGTTGTGCCGGCGCAGAAGCGGCGGCGAACTAAGACTAGTGTCCATCGCTTCCTCGGAGGCGCTGGACGTCCGCTGGTCAGCTGCGGGTGCTTGTGTTTCAGGCTTCTTCTGAAGGGAAGCCTTTTGGGCTGGCGGTTGTGAGACCGGTAGGCCCTGTTTTGCAGATGGCAAGGAAGCTTTCGCTGTCCCTGCCTGGGGCGGGGGTGGTCCTGTCTGAGGCATTGCCTGGACAGGAGCCAGATTCAAGCGTGGCGTGTCGCCCCCACGCGCCACCTTGTAGTAGTCTGCCTTCGCTGTAAAAACAAATGGGTTTTTCTTTTTCAGTTTTTCGCGCGCTTCTTTGAAGCTGATGTTTTCTATTGTTTTTATGGCTATGATTTCCTTTTCATTTTTCCAAGTTTGGCATGATCTGGAGTAGGCAGGGTGCTCCCCATCGCAGTTGGCGCAACGTGGCACAGCTGCACAGTTTTCAGAGGTGTGATCATTTCAAGCACATCTTGCACATTTTGGACGACCACGGCAGCTCTGTGAGCCATGACCGAAGCGTTGACAATTGAAACAGCGTCTGGGGTTGGGGATATAATGTCGCACAGTCACTTTGATATATCCTACTTCAATAGATTCGGGGAGTGTGGAGGTGGCAAAAGTTAGGACAAGGTGCTTAGTGGGTATTTCTTTGTCATCTTTTCTTATTTTTATTCTGTGGACATTGGTTACATGCTGTTCTTTAAGCCCCTCAAGCATTTCTTCTTCTGTGAGGTTCAAGAAATCGCTCTCAGATATCACGCCACGGACAGTATTCAATGATGTGTGCATAGACACTACAATTGGGATGTCCCCAAACGACTCAAGCTTTGGAATGTTGTCATATTGAGTTTTGTCTTTGACTTCAAGCAGGAGGTCCCCACTGCCCAGCTTGGATACTTTGTATCCTGGACCCAGGGCTTGTGTGAGAGACTTGGACACGATGAAGGGAGACACCATGCTGGCTGCCTTTTTTGGTTTTTCACTGTGGATAACGTGGAACTTGGGGAATATTTCTAGTTTTTCATTAAAGAATTGAGAGGTTACTTCGGTCCGCCTTTTCTTTGTTTGGCGATCATTTTGTCTTGAAGAAGCCATAAAGTAAGTATGCTGTTCGGTCACAGTGCCAGCCACCCACCATCGAGCCCAACAAGGGGACGGGGCAGGAGTCCTACCCTCGCCAGCTGTACACAGTAACTATAACCTAATATGGGTAACCCAGAGTAGTTACACCACACACGGTTAACCCTAGCCGCCCGGAAGAAGGAAGAATCCAAGAAGAGAGAAGAAGACAGGAGAGCTGTAGGATAGAAGATAGGAAAGTGAAAGATGGAGGGGAGGATAGGAAAAGGCGACTGCCGGTTCCCCCCGGGTGGGTCAGCCCGGAGGTGCCGTCTATGGGAAGCGTGGGCCAAAGTGGTGTGTTGCCTCCGCCGAGGGGCCTTAAAGGTCCAAACACTCGGCATCGGCTCAACCACCAGGATCCCCTTTTCCCCAGACACGGCGATGCCACGCACGGCTAAGCGTGGGTGCTCGGGGTCCGTGGTGTCGCACAGTACACGCAAACATCTGCTTTAACAGATGCCCCCTGCGGGGAAAATGGAATGAATTACCTTAGTGGTAAAGTGCATAAAGTATACATGTTGGAAATCATAAAACGCTTCCTTTTTATGTGCACACGATTGATAAATACCCACGAAAATTATTTCTTCTATGATTTCCTTGCGCAAGTAGAGCGGAAGGTAGAACAATAACTATTGAAAGAATGCAGCAAAAGGAGTGATCATGTGAGTCGTACTTAGTCGACTTGCCAAGAAGCCTAAAACGACACCCAAGCAATCATCCACCTTAAAATTCCTCTAAATAAACTAGTGAAAACTGAAGCTATTCCGATGATAGAATTTTATATCGTCGTAGCATATGTTCGTGATCTGAACGCATCGTCAGAGCTCGAGAAATTCCGGATCTTAACCGAACTCGGGGCATCCTGCATTGCCCCACAAGAAAGGAGCGAAGTAACCCCAGAGGGCGGAAACATAAAATGCCGTACAGCGGCCGCGAATTTAGGCGCTAGCGTCAATTCCACCTTCAGTTACGCCCGACGTTATGAAGGCCCAACAGTGTACAGAACCAGTTTTGGCACTGAAAAAAAGGCGACGCTTGAATAGGAGCGCGTACCAAAAGGCACTGGAGAAGGGGAGGAGGCAGGTTGATGCGTGCTCTACTCTCCGAAGATTGCACGCCGTAAGCGCACTGACGAGGGTGTTGAAGTGCGCTGATTTTATTTCGCCCACTGTGCCATTTCTGCGGCGAGCTGGTGCACTAGATGTGAGGCTGCGACCAACTCTATGCAGCAATGGCAAAGTGGCCGAAAAAGTAAGTAACGCATATCGCCCGCGCGCATGCGCGCTTAGAGAGTGCGACCACCAAAACGAAGCCATTAACCTTCGTCATGGGCGAACCATTCACACCTATCTCGTGGGCGAAATGTTGTGTGCACTCGCCCCTTTGTGCTGGTCCACTGACTCTCACGTACGGGCTCTTCTGTGTGTCTACTTTGCTTAGTATGTCAATCGGAGCCGTATCCGTTCATGTTTTCGAAGAGAAGACGCATGAGCAGTGGCGTCCAAAGCGAGGCTCTGCAGTTGGTGACTCTGAGAATCTGAAAAGGCGTGGATCGACACTCACTTTTGGTTCCAACATAGCAATGGTGAGCGAACTCTAGCGACCGCGAAGGTCGCAAGCAGTTATCACCCACGCAAATGTAAGGATCCAACACACAAAGGATTCATGGCGCTAGACGGTTGGATTAAGTCCTGGAAGCGAAAACAAACTGGGAAGGCCTCTCGATATACGAACCGATTTCGAATGTCACGGGGAGATATTCAAACACAGTCGCAGCTTTTGTTATATTTGGGAGAAGCTCCGCAAACCCCGCTGCGCCCCTCCTCCGCGGTGGGCCCAAACCCAGTTTCGAACATCGCAGCCTTGTGGTTCAGTTTGTCTTGCAAAGGTGCTTCATTTGAGCCTCACCTGGAGGCTCCCTTTGAGCCTTAGCTGCAGCAATCTTCAAAAAAGGGCGACGTAATGGCCTTTGCAGCACAAGGCGGACTTATTGTTGTCCGATAGCGGAACTGATCACTGCCACATCGGAGCCAACTATTTGAGACCTATGACCCTTTTACCAAGCATTCCACACCAAAGAGCCGAGCACCAGGCCGGGGGAAATCTTGTACCCAATTAAAAGCCGGTGGGTAACCGGCGGTACCAGGGATCGAGCCTAGTACCTGTCGAACACGAGGCGGATGCTCTACCACAAAGCCACGCTTCGGTACTGCTGCAGCTGAGGCTCAAAGGGAGCACTTCAGGTAAGGCTCAAAGGAAGTACCTTTGCAATACAAACTGAACCACCTTTGCAGGCTGCGAGGTTCGAGACTGGGTTTGGGCCCACCGCGGAGGAGGGGCGCAGCGAGGTTTGCGCAACTTCTCCCAAGCGCACATCTTTAGAAAAGCCAAGCGCCAGGCCGGGGGACGCTTGCACCCACTTTTGCCGGTGGGTGTCCGGCGGTGGGTGATGATATAATGAGGGCATGAAACAAACGACGGAGCGACCGGAGACGAATGTCTGCACATCCAACACAGCACAAGCAGTGGCTTGTGTGCCGGTAAGCGACACACACACACACACACACAACATTCAAGCAAAGCAAGCGAGTCGCGCGCGTTCGCACGGTGCAACAGTTGCTGGGGGATGGTGCCGTGCCAGTTGAAAATTTAACAGAGACAGAGAGATGTGACGGATAAAATTGCAAAATAGATAGAAATAGAAGAGACTTTTTCCTCCTCCCGCCTAGACATCGGCATCTATGTGTGATGACTTTCGTTATAATTAGAATGGACAGAAGTTGGCAGAGCTTTTCCCTTCCTGCTAACCCCTCGAAGATGTTCGAGCTCTCTTGGTAAGCGCCAGGAAGGCAGCATTAGCCGATAGAACCCCGGGATGAGAATGCGATCTGCCTTCGCGCGGCCCTTTCCCTATTTATTTCAATAAAGCGCTTTTACCAACACAGCTATCACGGTGGGTGCGACCCTCCCCTCAAATGCATAGCACCGACCTTGCATACGCAAGGACGACCTCATGATAATGGGACGTTAGTTTCTATTGGCCTTTAAAATACCACGTCCGCTCATTGTCTCTGATATATTTATTTAATACTTGCACGATAAGTTTGGTAACTTTCATGATTTCAGCCGCGCTCCTTATACACTCTGTCGAGGTTATGAGTCTTCAAACGTTTTTCATTGCACGTATTATTTATTGAACAAATCAAACTATGTTTTCATGTTATGCGTCTCTGGTCTTATAAACAAACCCTGGCTACAACCGTGGCATATGCCGGAACTTTGAGTAAGGAGTGAACAATAATATCTTGTGTATATCGTCGAAGAAATGCAAAACTATCCGAGTTACGGTGTTTGAAAGCTTTTATTTATTTCCACATTGGGCAGCGAAACAATTTGTTTCCAGCTTCGCCATTTTCCAAATGTAGACAAAGTGGTTTATTCCGCCTTCGATTGCAAGAGGTTTTTCTGCGTGGTGTCCTCCTTCGTTGTACCAGTTCTACTTAAAAACCATGGGATGCTGTATTGTGAACTAAGACATATGCCAACAATTGGGAAAAAGAGTAACGTATGGCAACTACATCCCTGTTTGCAGCCGGGATGTTTTGGGTGGCACTGAAAAAATAAAATTGCGGCATTAAAAAATGTGCGTAAGGGTTAATTTTCGTGTGCATTAAACTTAAGGAAGCAGTAAAATGTCACCACCTGGCTATCGCACACCGGCTTAAAACTAACGCGGTTGTCTTGCGCTATTACCGGTGTTTGTGCAATTTTTATTTCCAGCCCAAACCGCCACTACTGAGATTGAAAGTTTTTGCTATATCAAGCCGGTGTCACGAAATGGACGGATATCTTTATTAGGCCAGAGCGGCGCGAAGGAAGCCCACGCGGCTGCTGCGTTGAGCGTTTCAGCGAATTCGAGAAACGTCTCCGCTACGCGAGGAGAACCCGTAGCCTTGCACTCGCCGGCATCAACCTTGCCTCCTCCTCACTCGGCGGCGAAGGTGAATCACCCGGCCGGAAGATGCGAGTTGTCTCAAAAACGTTCGGCCCCGCCTAACCAATGACGATGCGCAGCTCGGTTGGAGGAAGAGAGGACGCTCAAAACGAGCTACGTTACACGTATGCGCGCTCCGGCCGTGCCACGCCCTATTTATTCAGGCCGGGTCGCTTGAGCCAGCCAGCCAGTGTTAGAGTCAGTATTCCTGCGTGTTAGCAAGTGCTCGCGGAGTCAACCCGCTACTCGGCCAGTCTGCAAGATCTGCGAGGGAGCAGCGCTCGTCTTACAGGACCGCCATATTGCGACTCTCCAGACGTCGGTCTGCGACAGTGCCCGGTGAACAATGTCGTGTTTGTTTTACTCTGTTGTGTAGCCTTCAGTGTTATAAAGCCTATGTCTTACTGAATGATTCTTGAGTTGCATGCTTAGCATTGCCTTTCTGTGAACCTTTCGTCTGTGTATTTCGAGTGTTAGTGTGAATTTCGCTGTAGCGTCTCTTGCTGTGTATAAAGTTTGTTCTGTTTGTTACTTCTGACTCCGACCCTTACTCTATCTTGAACCGGCGAGAACTGGGACGAAGCGGCCCCCTTCTTTTGTTTCTACAGGCACTTGACTTCGAGCTGAGCTTGCCACGCAAGTCCCGGGCACCTCGTTTGAGACCGGAGCAGCTCCCCCTCTTACTCTAAGAGTGTTTTGGAGTGTGCACAACAATAGTGGGGCGTCGTTAATAAAATACATTATTAATGGGTAGCAGCATGGTGCAAACGGCACGGAGCATAATAAATAACCATTTGGGGGTTCACTTTATGTACAAGTTATTAATAAGCTGCGTTGTGACACATTTTTTCTGCAAGCAAAACCTCAACAGGTAACCTTTGCAGTGAGACATGTACGAGCGCGTTTATAAAGTTTGTATTATCAGCACAGTATATTCGTTCCAGATGTGCAAGAGAGGCATTGAAACGAACATATGTCTCCCTACACTTAGCTGAATGGAAACTTGATTTCTATATTGTTGCTCAAACGCCGCTAGAGCTTAAGACCGAAAAAGGCGGCTTTTGTTACAAAATTGGAACCACCCTCTAACATCTGCTTTCCGTATCTAAAGGGCCGGCATTCAAGGAAGATTTATACCGATTGAGTCCAGTGAGATGGTTTGTTATCCTTAGTGGCAGGGGCAGATCCACATTAATTTTATTTCTGAGTGGCCTCACCATACTATATGTATAGAGTGAGGATGGCCCAGCTTAAAAGAATATTGTGGAAACCCGCCGATAAACTTAACTTGGTCAAACAAGACTGAACGAGGAATAAGGAAGTGGTCTATAGTCGCTCAATTGTGAGCCACTTTATTCTATTACAGGGGAAACCCTTGACCATCGGACCACGCTCGAACAAATATTGGAATGGGTTTAAGAGGGCACGCTTGCAGCACGTCATTTTTCTTTATAGTTTGCACACATCGAAGGATGCCACCCAAAGGTTGCATCAAAATGTATACACCACTTCACTCATCATAGTTGGCGGTTGCCCACATCGTGATTTAGGATGCGAAATATTGTCCCATTATCATATTCAGTGACATCTTTTCTCTTTGCTCATACAAAAAGTAGATTCTGCGTGTGGCAATATCCGGACGACAATGACGTGATTTCTCTAGTTAAGCACGTGGGCAACTGTCAAAGCTACATTGACAGAGATTATTTGCGACAGATCTTCCAATTGTGGTAGGCGCCATGGTCATTGAAGGAGAATTTACAGGTAAATATTAAACTCACACTAAAATTCACCTTCTTGTCTGACATCTTGCCGATAATTCGAATTTATGAAAGTCCCTCGTATATGCGCGGTATTCTCAAAATATGCAAGTTGCGAAATATAATTGGCGAAGAGCCTTCCTCAAAGCTTCTGCGCACCCATCTGGGAGTGCCAGTTGCTATTGACGTGAAAAAAATGTATATGAATACCGATAATGATCTTGGGTTCCATTGGTTGGTTACTGCACAAGATATGCACAAACGCTGCTCGCTCCGTAGCAAAATGCTAATAGCATCACAAGTGGAAAAGCGCGCTCGTGCCCTAGAAGACGCATTGTTATGACGCACATAAACGCAAGTTTATAGCAAACATGCATATTGGTTTACGTCACTCTAAACATGAGACCTTCAGAGGAAAGAAGGTAACATAATCAGAGATAAGTAAAACCCTGCAATACTTGCGTAGCAAGTAGAGCCTATGTCAGAATTACGGCCCTTAAATTTAACATAATCTCAATATTTCAAAATTGCTTGTGGCTTTTTTAACAAACCATTACGCGAAAAAGGTACGGGGGGGCAATGAGTTCACTTTGGCACATACGTCTCCACAAGATACTTTTCCAACTGTTGGCGCTAATATAACTATGCTTAATACGCTAAGTGCCAATGCAGAACTCAATAAATTGTAGCGAACTAAGAGCAGATTCCCGAAGACGAGGAAGAGGACGACGAAGTGCCGCTGCGCTGCTCGAGCTCGCTGGTTTTGTGCCTTGATGGACTGTGTTCTTGTGCTGTTCGCTGTGCAGCTTACATATAGCTATGTTCCCTGTTGAACCCTAAGTAAAACCCCATTCACTTGGTGGAGGGGAGGATTTCCGTCCGCCCTGTAGCTTCGCAGCCGCACACTACCAACAACAGCCATGACCGACGCTGCCACTCCTAGTACAACCAGCTCCTCGTCCCCCGTCTTCTGCGCTGGAGCTTTGCGCCAACGGGACCCTCCAATCTTCAGCGGAACCGGCTACCACGACACTGAAGATTGCCTTTCCTCATATGAGCGGGTCAGTACTCATAACAAATGGGACGACGGCCTGAAATAAATAATGTCATATTCTACTTAACGTACGTTGCCAACCTGTGGTTCCGCAACCACGAGGCCGATATCTCAACGTGCTCTGCTTTTAAGACAAGTTTTGCCGATATCTTCGCCCCACCTGCAGTGCGCAAGCTGCGTTCTGAGCAACGCTTGCGAGGCCGTGCACAGCTACCTAGTGAGAATTTTGCAAGCTATATTGAACATGTTGTAGACCTCTGTAAGCGCATGGACACTTCGAGTGACAGAACATGCCAAGATTGGCCACATTTTGCAAGGAATTGACGGCGACGCGTTCCAGATGCTTCCGGCCAGAAATCCAGCAACCATCGGTGACGTAATCAATGCATGCCAAAAGTTTGAGGAATTAGGCAAGCGCCGTAAAATCACTCGTTCCTCGCTCTCACACCAGGAGCCTCTTGCAGCCCTAACAACTGACGCAGAACAGTTCTCCTTGCTGACACAAATACAGCAGTTTGTTAGAGAAGAAGTTGCCTGTCAACTGTCCCTTGTTCCCCATCGTCCTGAAGCTCCCTCTCCTTTAGTGCCAAAGTTGCAGCAAGTTACTCGTGAACAAGTCGCCGAAGCACTTCCCAGGCTTCCTGAAGCTCCTGCTGTCTCTCCCTTGACGTACGTCGGAGCACCAGTACAGTACAGCCAACCTCTTGTTCCAGCCCCTTTGACCTACGCGGCAGTGGCTGCGCGGCCTCCACCTGAGCCGTTACCACCCATGCAGCCTGTCCTACGCCAGGCACCGCTTCCTCAAACGGCTCTGCTTCATCTTCCCACTCCGCGCTATTACAACCCTTGGCGTACGTCGGACAATCGCCCTACTGGCTACTACTGTGGTTGCCCTGGACATGTGGCCCGTCAATGCCGTCGTCGCATGGCTTCAGATCCAGAAACTGCGTCTTCGGAGTACTCCCCACCGCTGCTTCTTTCTGCTCCCTCTTCGCCTGCATGCGCCGCCGAACAGCGTTCATATACCACCCATCGTTCTGCTTCTTCACGTCGCAGGTCACTGTCACCAATGCGCCGGCGACCACCCTCTGCTGACGTGGGAAACTAAGTTCCGCGGTTTCTGAGGCGAGAACTGCGTGCTCTGCGAAAACCTCAAGGACTAATATTTCGCCCACGAACGTTATAGGGATCTCTATTGATGTTCTGTCTGTATATGCGCTGGTCAATACAGGCGCTGCAGTGTCTGCGATTCATGAGCGACTTTGCCGACTATTACGAAACGTTACGAAGCCATTTAAGGTTTGTCGCTCCGCACTGCCAGTGAAGACAGGATTGCACCTTTAGCAGCATGTAAAGCGCTTGTCGTCATTGAATGTCTTTTGTACAGTGTCGAGTTCGTAGTTTTGTCGTCTAGCTCCCACGACATGATCCTCGGATGGGACTGCTTGTCTAAAAATAACGCCGTGATCTATTGCGCCCGAGCTGAAGTGGAATTTTCTGCACTATGCGACGCACTGCCCGATGACAACCGTTCAGTGTGTCCTCAAAAGCTGAAGATGTCGACGTAGCACCAGAGGCTTGTGCCCTTGTGCCTCTTTCATGTTGTGCAGTGTCAGCCATTAGTGTTTTATTTACACCATCTGCATCCTTCATACACCGCAAGCACCTGCCGCTGCCATCTGCTGTTCTCACGATGCTACTCATCTACAATCCGTCTCCGCGCCCGATTACTCTGCTACGTGGGGAATGTCCCGGTTCTGTTAAACCAGCCCACCTTCTCTCTGACGTGGACGCCTCCGAGATCTACCGTAGTAACTACATAGATGCTCTGCAGTCCGATCCGATGCCTGATTCGTTGCCAGACGACGCCTGATTCGTTGCGGCATTTATGGCGGTTCTTCCGAACCGCCATAGATGAAGCTCTTCCTTCCAGCTACCGGACGCAGATTGTGGCCCTTTTACAGACGTTTCGCTTCGCCATCGACGCCGCCCACACACCTCTCGGTCGCACTTCCACAGTCGCGCATCACATTCAGACCGGCTCTAACTCGCCTTTTCGATAGTGCCCCTATCGTGTGTCAGCGGCGGAGCGTCGCGTGAGCAATGAGCAAGTTGAGGTTATGCTACAACGTGGTGTAATCCGTCCATCTCTAAGCCCTGGTCTTCACAAGTGGTGCTAGTAAAGAAGAAAGATGGTTCATTTCGCTTTTGTATCGATTACCGACGCCTGAACAAAATTACCCACAACGATAATTACCCCCTTCCGCGTATAGACGACGCTCTTGATTGCCTGTAAGGTGCCTAATACTTTTCGTCTTTTGATTTACGTACCGGGTACTGGTAAGTGCCAATGGCCGCCTGTGACAGAGAGAAGACCGCATTTGTGACGCCGGATGGCTTCTATGAATTTAATGTGATGCCCTTCGGTCTGTGCAATGCGCCCGCCGCCTTCGAGAGGATGATGGATAACATCTTGCGGAAGTTCAAGAGGCACATCTGCCTCTGCTACTTGGACGACATTGTTGTCTTTTCCACCGACTTCGCTACGCGCCTAGAGGGAATTGCGGCAAGTTTTGGTTTGTCTTACTGACGCTGGCCTACAACTGAATCTTAAGAAGTGTCAGTTCGGTGCCCGGCAGTTGTCAATTTTAGGTCACATCATCTCTAAGGAATGTGTTCGTCCTTATCCGGCCAAGCTGCGAGCAGTGGCGGAGTTTCCTAAACCAGTCTCACTCAAGCAGCTTCGAAATTTCATAGGTCTGTGCTGGTATTTTCGGTGCTTCTTACGGAATTTCGCTTCTATTATTGTACCCCTGACGAAGCTACTCGGGGGAAACAGTGACCTAACTGCCTGGTCGACCGAGTGCGACGCAGCGTTTACCGCATTATGCCATCTTTTGACATCGCCACCAATCCTTCTCCACTACGACCCGACAGCACCCACCGAGGTCCATACTGATGCGAGTGGCGTTGGCCTCGGAGCTGTCTTGGCACAACGGAAAAACGGCTTTCACGAACACGTCGTCGCGTACGCGAGTCGTGTCCTCTCTAAAGCTGAATACAACTACTCAGTTACTGTAAAGGAGTGTTTGGCAATTGTGTGGGCACTAATGAAATTCCGACCCTACCTGTACGGTCACCAATTTCACGTCGTCACGGACCACCACGCGTTATGTTGGCTGTCCTCTCTTAAAGACCCGTCCGGCCGCCTCGCATGATGGGCTCTCCGGCTTCAGGAATTTGACATCCGCGTTATATATTGCTCTGGCCGTAAACATATGGACGCCGACGCTCTGTCTCGTTCTCCCCATTCCAACCAACCTGCTTGCTCCACGGCGGCTGATCCCGTCCTCTCGTCTGTAACCATCGCTGAAATGCCTGCGAAGATGCGCAAAGACCCGTGGCTCGCATCTCTTATCGACATCGTGTCCACTTCTAACGCTGCTGCGCCTTCTCGGACTTTACGCCGTCAAGCACCACACTTTGCCCTACGAGTCGGTCTTCTCTACCGCCGCAATTATACGCCTGATGGTCGATGGTGGCTTCTCGTCATTCCCCGCCATTTACGACATGAACTTTGCGCCTCCTTCCATGCCGACCCTCAGTGTGCCCATCCTGGTGTAGTCAAGACGTTTCAAAGAATTTCTCAACGCTACTATTGGCGCGGCATGTATGGTTATATTCGCAACTTCGTCCTCTCCTGCATCGCCTGTCAGCGCCGCAAGTCACCCACACCTCGTGCTTCTGGCCCCTTACAACCCCTTCCATGCCCGGCCCGTCCTTTTGATCGCGTTGGCGTTGATCTTTACGGGCCACTTCCATGCACGGTCTCTGGGAACCGCTGGATTATCGTCGGCATCGACCACCTCACCCGATATACGGAGACCGCCGCCCTACCTGCCGCTACTGCCCGCGAAGTTGCCCTGATTTTGCTTCATCATTTTGTTCTTCGCCACGGCGCGCAGCGTGAGCTGCTGAGTGACAGAGGCCGAGTCTTCCTTTCCAACGTCGTTGAAGCTCTACTGGCCGATTGTCAAATCATACATCGCACCACCACAGCCTATCACCCTCAAATTAACGGGCTGACTGAGCGCTTCAATCGTACTCTCGAAAATATGCTCACAATGTACGTTGCCGCAGATCAGACTAACTGGGACGCTGTTCTTATTTTTGTGACGTCCGCTTACAACACCGCCACGCAGTCAGCTACCGGATTTAGCCTTTTCTGCCTCCTTTATGGCCGCGAGGCATCGTCCACGATGGACACTATATTACCATAACGTCCCGACTCCTCCGAGTGGACTCCCCTTTCCGATGCTGCAAAGCATGCGGAGGAATGTCGCCAGCTGGCCCGCAGTTTAACATCGGAATCTCAAGGGCGCCAAAAGCATCGTCACGACAGAGATCAGATGACACATGTTTTCCCTACAGGATC
This sequence comes from Amblyomma maculatum, assembly GCA_023969395.1. Lineage (NCBI taxonomy): Eukaryota > Metazoa > Arthropoda > Arachnida > Ixodida > Ixodidae > Amblyomma > Amblyomma maculatum. The sequence goes on from JAJIZL010028394.1 coordinate 152,462, forward strand.
CCTCCTTTGGCTCTGTGTTCCTGGCACCCCACCTGGATTGTCATCAAAATTTCCAACTGAGTACCGCATCGTTCACCAAACCTCCCCTGTAAATTATATCGTGGAGCCACTCACTCCATCTTCGGACATGCGACATCGCGACCGCGAAACTGTGCATGTGAGCCGCTTCAAAACGCACCACGACCCGCTCGTCTTGTACTCGTCATAGGTTGCCAGGGTGGCTCCTCTTCGCTCCCGGGGGAAATTGTAGTGAACGAAGAGCAGATTCCCGGAGACGAGGAAGAGGACGACGAAGTGCCGCTGCGCTGCTTGAGCTCGCTCGTTTTGTGCCTTGACGGACTGTGTTCTTGTGTTGTTCGCCGTGCAGCTTATAGAGGGCTATATTCCCTGTTGACCCCTTAGTAAAACCCCTTTCAAATAAAAATTTGTAATTCTACCACGCTAGTGCCGATAGTGCCAGGCTTTTGGCATCAAGTATGCTATACGCGTTAGCTTAAATAATGTGATATATTTGGAGAGAACAGTTTTTATTCTCTATCAAATGCAATTAGCAAATCATACCTCTTACGTAAGGGTGTATTACATTATAGCGCATAAAAACTAAAACAAGCCCTTGCCAAACTCTTTTTATCGGAACGTTATAATTTCAGTAGCGGTAGATTCCCTTACCAGGTGTCAGGATGTTATGTATATCCTCTGACGTTTTCATCCTAGGCAGCACAAACCATCGACCCAGTAGTGGAACTGTATTCGGAATGCACTGGTTTTATGTTGGGCCAAACTTAGCCAATGCAGTAGCAATATTGGGTGAATTCTTAGTGTAGTCTAGGGATGCTTTCGAAGTTCGTATTTTACAGAGTTTGATAAACAAGCATGCAAGTTCAATGCATTCGGTGTTTACACGTTGATGACATCGCGCACCATATAGATTTCATTGTTAGATTAATAAAATGGCTTTTGCTTATCGACATTTTGTCCATTAGTTTCAAGTGGAACAGTTACATTGCAAAACCGGAGGTCGTCGAAATAAAAGGTAAGTCCTGTTTTTAAAATGTTCAGTATAGGCAGCGTAGAAAAAATGTGAAATAATAATCCGCATTCAAATGCTGGTGAGTAGAAAGTTTCTCATTGAGTAAATATATGATATCGAAACGCATCAATGCTGTCAAAGGCGTGCGACCTCTTTTGCATCACCAAATATACAACGGAGTCTCGATTATTGCATAGACCCTGAGCCAGAAGAAATAATTATGTACGCTATGAATTATGGAAAACTGAACGAACTTTCGAATGCGCATTTTTGGCGTTTCATAATCCAGCCCCACTGCGAAGAAACCTCAAACACAAGACTTACCATAATAGAGACGGCCATCAATTCGCAATGTAATTGCACCCTTGAAATAAATAGTTACCTAGTTGAACAGGAAACTTCATTGTAAAATTAAGGCTTTACTACGACCTTGGGAGTAACGTCCTTCTTGAACCGAGAAGAAGCCATTTGACAACTATGACGTTCCTCAGCCGCAGTAGTGCCGCCGGAGCCGCGCGCTGGTCTTTGTTGCTAGGCAACTAAATGCTGCGCCCGCGCTTTACTCTGCCTGTTCACGCTATAGCCATGACGTTACTCGGTAAGAGCTCGCCAGGTCCTCCTCCTCTCCGCCTGTACAGGTTCACTGCACCAGCCATTGGGTATGAATAAAACCCCTGAATTAGCTATAGTTTATTCAGGGCTTTAGGTATTGATTTGTGGGGGCAAGAGCAAGGACAAGGTGGCTGGAAACGGACCTAAAATTAAATGGAAAACTCTATATACAGTCATCACGTGGTAGCGTTTCGTTAGTCGGAAGCTGACTAGAGGAGCACTCGCCATTTTACGACCCGCAAAAGATACTTGGGGAATATTTATACAGGGCTGATTTCCTATGTTCCTTAGATGAGGGGCGGGCCGAATTTCGAGGGAGTGTTTTCCGTCACCTCACTCTCGCACACTCGCACACTCTCGCACCAACACTTTTCTCGCACTCGTTGACAAGCCCGTCTGACTGGTACTGGCCTAAGGGTGAGGAGGTGATCGTCCGTACAGAGGAGAGGGCGTCAGCCGGTGGTCAGCGTGCGTACTTACACCTGGGCTCATCAGTCCCGACGTGGGAGGGTGCCACTCAAATAGGCAACCTAGCCAAAAGCTGTCCCCTTGGCCCACCACGGAGCGAAATGGAAATGTATACCCGGTCTCTGTAGCCCTGCTCGATACTTGAAGGGACCGAAAATTGGTCGTTTCCTCTCCTTTGTCCGGTCGCCTACTTGTTGTCGGCACCCAACACAGTACTTGCCGCCAGGTGAAGAACTGCTCCCTTCGGCTGCCCCGTGTTAGGTGCAATCAAGGGCATCTCACCATCGCCGATGTTGGGCGCTCACAGCAGGACGATCTCGAGCTCTTACTTGGGTAGTCCGAGGCGCCTGCTTCCAGGCTCGACTCGTTGACGCCGTTCTTAAGATCTGGCACGGCTGTCTCCGCAGCTCGTCCGATCACAATAGCTCGACCGCAGGAGGTAGAGGCCCCGAAAGGGGCTACATCTCCTCGGTGTCCTCTGAAGAGGCCGCATCAGCTGATCTAGTATTGTTTAGTCCTTTATCCCGAATTGAGATACCTGCACGCCAAAGGTCTCAAGGAGGGCATTATGATGATGTCTGCACAATACCCCTACCCCGGCAAGGCAAGAGCACCACCCTTTCTTGAGCTGTTCCAGGCAAAAAAGGACAAGCCTTAAACTAATGGCTTCAAGAATTCCTTCCTCTTTCTGGTTACTCTATGAGCGTCCGGTGGGGAGAGCTGCTGACAGACCCATGCCGGCGATTCATTTCGGCCACTCTGTAATTTGGGATTAAGTTTTCGTAACAAATAAAGACCGAAGCTGCCGTTGCGATCTCCGGACAAGCGACTGATAACATTAATATCTAGAGATAACTACATTTTAAATCTACTCTAGGCATATACTATCCTCAAATTATCAAATATTGATAAAGAAAAGATAGTGGCGTGGCTAAGAAAATAGACCCCTTTGATCATGAAAGGTACCCGCAGAGGAGCATCTGGAAGGTATCACTTTGCCTAGCGGGAAAAGCCTCGGCTCAGACCCTAAGAATTCCCATTTTCCTTTCCCCTACGGTAGCGCACTACAAAGTTATGCTCCGGCCGGGTGACACTCCAGCGCAGAAAACGGCTGTTTTTCAGAGACATGTTTCAGGGCCATGCCAGTGGACAGTGGTCCGTCTCAATTACGAATCGGGAGCCGGCCAAATAGCCCTGGAGCTTTTGAGTAGCCCACACAAAACATGCAGACTTCTTCGAGGCGCTGTATGCTTCCTGCGCCGTGAGCTTCCTGCTTAAGAAAAACACGAAGGGTTCCTCCCCATTCTCGTCGTGCTGACTCAGAACAACCCCATGTCCCTCTCACTCTCGACGCACTTAACAATGAAGGCGCGATCATAGGAAGGAGCCCTGAGCACGGGGCGGCTGGTCAGCGCTTACTTTAATGCTAGGAAAGTCTGCTCCTTGCTGGTCATCCGGTTCACCTTAGCAGGTTCGCCCTTGATCAAAGTGTCCATGAGTGGACTCGCCATCTCCTAATATCCCGGTATATAGTGCTGATATTATCCAGCTAACCCGAGAAAGGCGCCTATGTCGGTCTTTGATGCGGGCCTAGGACAATCGCGTATGGCAGCGACCATCACGTCTAGCGGCCTGCAATAGCGCCTTCCGATAACACCAGTGAAAGAGGGTGTACCCCTACGGGAAATACAAAATCGGTCGCTACCTCTTCGGGTGCATTCAGGGCTAGCTGGACGACCACCTCCCTTTGTCGATAGAGCTTCATGAGGCTGCAGTGGTAAATTTTTACCTCTTTTCGTCTACCGGGAATCTTTACCGCATAGTTGGTTTTCGAAATTTTATCCGCAACCTCTGCTGATCCCCCCCACTGCAACTCAAGCTTGTTTGCTTTGAATGAGGCCAGCAGCATTACCTTATCTCCTGCCGAAAACGGTCGCTGCTGCGTGCCACGGTCATAGTAGAGTTTGGCTTTCTGCTGGGCCGATCTCATGTTAGCTCTGCATGATTGAATCCTTTATAGTAGCTGAAGTACATATACGAGAACGGTGGGATCGTCGCCCTGGCCCTCCTAGAATTCGCGCAGCATGCGAAGGGGTGACCTGAGCGATAGGCCGTATACCAGTTCAGCTTGAGTAAGTCTGGTGGCTTCGTGCGGTACGGAGCGCAGCGCAAATATGGTAGCTGGCTGACACGCTTCCCAGTCTCGGCGATGTTCGTAGCACAATGCCCTGAGGACACGTTTTAGCACCGAATGACACGCATGTGCGCTGTTATTCTGATGCTGTCTCACATAGCTGTGCAGTATGCGAAATGCCGCATTTCTCTAGAAAGGTGCTAGTGAGCACACTAGTGAAAACGCTGCCTTTGTCGCTTTGCACATCGGCGGGGAAACCCACCCTATAGAAAACACCTACAATAGGCCTTCGACGATTCTCACCAAGTTCAGCTCCTTCATTGGAATTGCCTCAGAAAACGTTGTCGCAGGGCAGATGATCGTGGTGATGTAGCGATAGCCCGAAGCGGTCACAGGTAGTGGACCAACAACATCCGCCACAGGGCACCGGAACAGCTCGCTGATCAGTGGCACGTGTTTCAGAGATGCCCTCTGTTTGTTTTCTGAATTTCCAACTCTTTGACACGTGTCACATGTCTGCGAAAACCTCTCAACATCCCTAAAACACCTTTGCCAATAAAATTGAATCAACAGCAGAGCCTTTGTTTTCTTGATGCCGAGATGACCGGACCAGCGGCTTCCGTGACAGAGGTTTAGGATACTTGTCCGATATCTTTGTGGCACCACTAGCTGATCGTAGTGCACGGCTTTGGCATCTTTGTACTGCCTATAGATTATTCCTGCGCACTCCTTCAGAACAATGTTCTTTCTCACGAATCCTTCACTGACCAGACACTTAAAATATTCGAGAGTATCATCGCTCGCCTGTTCAGCCGCTATTGCATCTCGGTGCACCCTTATAGACTCAAGGAAGCCTTCCAAATGGGCAGGGAACAGAGAGGTTTCAAATTCCTCGCTGTACTCACTAGGCGGCGCAGAAGGTGTCACATTCTCGAAAAGAACCTCCACTCTATCTACGTCAGGATTTCCTTCGCAGTGTGCATGCTCTCACCTTCATTCAAATAATCTAACTGGACTGCGATTTCGCGGGCTTAAGAACGCGTAAGCGCGTGCACGGAACAATTCCTGTAGATCAAGTCCGTATTCTTTAGCTGGTCCTCTGAGCGATTAGAAAAGAGGTAAGGACACTGCTCTGGCAAAGTCACTGACAACACCATCTCTGCATGCAGTACTCCAAATGGGCCCTCAATTTTGACGCGTGCAACAGGGAGACAAACGCTGTCCTCCTGCGCCTCTTGTGTGACTCAGGCGCACTCGCCGGTAGCATCCAGTGGTGAAACGAGCCCGGGGTGCACCCCATCTATCGTGGCAACGGAGTCGCGCAGAATATGACAATGTTTCCCATTTGTGGTCATTTCACGCATGTACGGCTCTAACAAGCGCATGGTTTCCTCGTCCTGGGTGGTGGGCAAAAAAACTACCTTTGCCCTTCGACAGTCGCTCGTGATGTGCGCGGGTTCTTTACAACAAAAGTGAATTGCAGGCTTTCTCGCCTCAAATATTTTAGCATGGTCCATTTCCCTCCTTTTTTTGCCAATATCGTTACTCACAGCTGCGCCGCTTTTGCGGTACTCGTCTTTTGCTCCTTTCTCTTACCTCGTGACGGGTACTCGGCTCTCGTACCACGATGGATGCTTCACAAAATCTTTATGCGGCTTTACTATTGCCCTCATGCTTTCTCCCCCTGCGTCGCGCCTGATATGAAACTCTTCTGCGAGCTCGACGGCGCATTCCAGGCTTTTTTTTCGAGCGTGTCTTGCATCCACAGCCGCTTTTCCTCCTTCATACTGTCGTGAAACTGTTCTAAACAGATTTAATCGACGGCCTTCTAACGCTCAGTATAGCTCTCAGCGCCCTTGAGCCATTCAATAGGGCTTGCCTTTAGATTGTAAGCGAAATCCGAAAAAGATTTCAACGCCGTTTCACTGCTTTCCTGAACCGCCGATGGAAGGCGTCGGCTGAGACGAAAGACTTCTTAATCAAAGTAGCTTCTACTTTCTCGTAATCATTTGCCTTCTCTTTGGCAAACCGAGCAACCACGTCGAGCGCCTGGCACGGCAAAACTGTCAGGAGGTGCTGGGGCTAGGTGGAACAAAGAATTTCGATTTTTTTTCACACATGCGCTCGAAGTTAACAAGGAAGAGCCCGATATACTCACCCATTCTGAAAGCTGACATTAGGTCTTCCATGTTAGACGGCTTGGATGTCTGATGGCCCCCAACAGTGGCCCTGTCCGCTTTCGCCACTTCTGCCCGTGCTTCCGCTAGCCTCACCTCCTATCGCTTAGTCTCGAGCTCCTTTTCCTCTTTCCTTTTTCTTTCCATCATTTCTTCTTTTCCTTTTCGTCCTCAGTTTCCTTCTGCGTTTTGCGGTTCATCTCCTTCCAGCATTCCACAATATCCTGGTTTTAAAAACCGTCGCTTTCGGTCGCGCAGACAATTTGCTGCTGTTATCTCGATTTTTTAGAATCAATCCTCAATTCCTCACATGTCAAAGTTAGCTCGGTTATATGCAGCTTTCGCCATGCTATGACTGCCTTCATTTGTGACCGCAAATCTCTCAGAAGTACGTTGGTGTAAAGCAAGGTTCAAATTCGAACACACATCTACAACCAACTTTCCTTACCAGGAATAACACCTTACGTTAAGCCTGGCCAAACTCAAGGAAAGAAGGCGACACACTCACCAAACCGAAGCAAGGACACCACGCAGTCTATCCCAACGCTGCCAACAGTTGTTGTGAACCAGGATGAGTGTTTTAGGCTTGGTTGATTTGTCGGGGCAAGAACAAGGACGAAGCGGCTGAAAACGTACTTGAAATAGTAGCGTTTGGTGAGTCGGAAACTGACTAGAGGCGCAATCCCGGTTTAAGACCCACGAAGCACACTTGTCGAATGTTTATATATGGTTGATTCCCTATATTCCTTAGATGAGTGGCGGGCCAGATTACGTAGAAGTGTCGTCCCTTACCTCCCTCTCCCGCACTCTCACACACTCGCACCAACACTTTTCTCGTACTCGTTGACGCGCCCCTCCGATTCGTCCTGACATGAGGGTGATGAGGTGGTCGCCCAGGCATCCTAGAAGGCGTCAGCCGGTTGACACCGTGCGTTCTTACACCTTGACTATCAGTCACGACGTGAGCGGACGCCACTCAGAGGCAACCTAGCCGAAATCTGTGCCCTTGGCCCACCACGGTACGAAAGGGAAGAATGCATGCCCGCTATTGACAGCGGTACTCCACACTTGAAGGGACCAGAAATTGGCCGTTTCCTCTCCTTTGTTGGGTAGCCGACTTATTGACCGGACCCAACATGGTAAATTGCGCCGGGTGACGAACTGCTCCCTTCGGTTGGCCCGTGGCCGGTGCATTCAAGAGAGTCTCACCGTCGCCGATGTTGGGCACTCACAGCCAGACGAACCCCAGCTCTTGGTTTGGTGGTGCGAGGCGCCTGCTTCCAGGCTCGGTCCATTGCGCCGTTCCTAAGATCCAGCACACGGCCTCCGCAGCTCGTCCCATCATCCGCATGTCGTCCCATTACAATAGTATGAAGTGACCGTCCTGCCCTTGTTATGGGCATGAGGCTTCATTCAGGAGACGTAGCTCGCCAAGAGGCTGCCGCACAGCGACGATGGTTGGCGCGTCGAGCGAAACCAGCCTCGTACTTACGCTTCGCCGGGTTAAAAATCCGCCTTTTTTAATAACCGAGCCATCAAGCTCTATCACGTACGCGATGCTCGGCTTGCTGTAAACGCCTCCAGCATAGACCGCACGCATGTTTATATATTAGGTGTCTTAAAATAAATGCGTGTCGCCTGTAACATAATCGCCCAGTTAACATTTAAAGGCACGTATTACATAATTGGGAATGTATTTGAACAGTTATTTTTTTTTAACGAAGCACATCAAAAGGCATTCTGTGAAGTTTGAAAAATAGTACCTTGGGTCGAGTGTTATCACAAGACGTTTGTACCCTGCAATTCTTAAAATTCTGCTAGTTCTCAGTATTGCATATTGGATCTCGTGACACCCAACTATACAGCAGGATGGTATGTGCGGATGTGAATTGTCGAAGGCACAGAAATTTCAGGCATCAGCATGAAAGGCAGATCTTACTCATATATATCAGATCTATCAGATACCAGGTTTGATACCAGATCAGATATCGGATATTATGTGATATCAGATACTCATTTGAAAAATGAGTACCTGATATGAGATGGAGAGTTGGTATGAACATCTATTCCACAGATGCACTTAGGTCAGCTGAGTTGTCCTTGTCGTTCTGCAGTTGTTTTTTATTTGTAGTGGCAGATGTAGCTGTCAGTTGTTGCACATCGTACAGAACGAACCAGTTATCAATAGGTAGAGAAAGATCACACTTTGTAGACTTAACAGGGTGCTTCGAGTAATATCAAGTCTAAAATTGCCACAAAATATTTATTACTTCAGTATTCTGCCGAGAAATATAGATTAAAATGCAGCCTGTTTGAGTTTCCTGTTATCTCAATAATTTCTTCATTTTCTCCTCGGGAGCCGTCTAAGTTCCGCGGGTAAGCTATTTTTTTTTTGTTCTCTCAAAAAAGTTGTGATATTAATAATGCTAATTGCCTTTGATAATATACGGGGTCTTGAATATTTGGCGGCAAGGTTTAAAAAAATGTCTATGTAAAGTCTACTACACCATTCGAGCTGAAATAACGTTCACAAAGTAGCAAAATATGGTCTACGTTATCTGGTAAGTAATTGAACATCGGTACTTGCCTAGATTTTCCGGATTCGACAAAAAACTGCTCTCGGCGGCATGCACAATTTTCGCAGAAGCGAGTTGAGAAGCTGCGTTGACATGGTGCGGCATCTGTCGAGAGGTGAGGCAACCGCTATCTCCGGCAAGGCCATTGGTGCCACTGGGGCGCTTGCGTCAAAGGTGCAGATCGTCTGCTCGTTTACAATAATGCAACAAGGAAGAGTCCCCGCTTCTCTTGCTAAAAACTGTAGTGGAAATGCTACATCAGCATCACTAGAAACAAAAATAAATATTAACTCGTCACTTGCTCTTCTGCTATGATTTCGGTGCCGTCAATTTTTGGTCCAATCTGGTTGACCATTTTCTGTGGTTAAACGTCCGCAAGCACTCACGGGCTATGAAAGAGATCGTAGTGGGAACACCCGAGACTGTAACACGCACTTAGATTGAACAGTACTCAGGCGTTCACGTCGAAGTTCTTGCTGTGATTTATAAATCAAAATATCCTCTGTGGGTGTAAATAAATCTTTACAATACTTCTTCATATTCTTTGAAGACAGATGCCCTCATGCGCTCCGTGATTTCTGCACAAGCACAATAAATTCGCTGCTTCAGCTCTGAACATCTTTGAAGTCGACTTCGGCTGTACACGCGGCTTTTTATACAGCCCCATAAAAAACATCGCATGGAGTTAGGTCAGGTGAATGGGGCGGCCATGGCATGCTGGACGAGACTGGACCCATCCACATGATTGGAAATGTTGCATCCAGCCAATTGCGAACACTTCTGACGTAATGAGCAGGAGCTCCGTCCTGCTGAAATATGCAGATCTCCTTGTGAATATGTATTTCTTCCAGCTCTGGCAGAATCTTTTGCTGCAACATTTCCAAATATGATTCGGCAGTGACGGTGCTCTCAGAAGGCCCAACGAGCCGCTCGCGCCACAATCCACACCAAACCATGATATGTGGGGTCTTGTTGTTTCTTAAAAAAAAAACGAGGATTGTTTTTTGCCCGAAGCCGTGTGTTCTGTTTCTTAATTTTTCCATCCAGGTGAAAAATGGCTTCATCAGTGAATAATAAAAAGTTCAGATGTCCCCGGTCTTGAGTCATTCTTTGCTGTTCCTAGTTACAGAATTCAAGCCGAAGGCTCTGTCATCTTCTGAGAGCACTTGCTCAGGCGACTTACCGTTGACAGGCTCACTCCGAACAACAGTGCAGCGCGCGTGCAGGACATCTGCGGGTCCGACGAAAATGCACCATCAAGGGCATCCGAAATACTGCGATGTGTTCCCCCTTTATCACTTCTTTCTTTCTTTTTAAGACAGCCACTTTATTCGAACATTCTCTTCCATCTTAGCTGTGACCTTTCAGAAGGAGGACGACGGCGAAATTTTGCCTTGAATTTTGTGCGCACGCAGCGAACTGACCCGGATTCAACAAGCCACGACACAGCTGCCACCTTTTCTATCGCTGAAAATGAACGCATATCTCTGCAGCACACATTACATGGAGAACGCACACAAACGTTCGATCTTCCCTCGGGATGAGAACAGAGCAAGAGTCGTCAGAAGTCGAAAGAAAGCAGATGGCACCGGAATCAGCTAAAGAGCAAGCGACGAGTTAATAACTAGTTTTGTTTCTAATGCTGCTGATGTAGCATTTTCAGTACGGTTTTTAGTAAGGGAAGTGGTGACTCTTCCCTGTGGCATTACTTTAAATGAGCAGACAATCTGCACCTTCGAAGCAAGCGCGCCAACGGCACCAACGGCCATGCCGGAGATGGCGGTTGCCTCGCCGCTCGACAGATGGCGCACCATGTCACCGCAGCTTCTCGACACGGACCCCCTCCCTCCATATAATGGGCAGCCCAACGAGAAACTAGATGCAGAATTCACCGTCAAAGAAATACAGGCCGCCATCCTAGCCATGCGCAGAAGCACAGCTCCTGGGAAAGACAAGATCACGGTGGGACTCCTCGCCAATCTCCACGACGCAGCCCTCACGCAGCTCGCGAATTACATTAACAACTGTTGGCGCATGGGCCGGTTGCCAAACGAGTGGAAGACTGCGGAGGTGCACTTCATCCCCAAACCGGGCAAACTCATAAATATTAACAATCTACGGCCCATCTCTCTCACCTCCTGCGTAGGGAAAGTTATGGAGAAGGCGGTACACATCAGGCTCACCCGATATCTTGAAGAAAACGACTTGTACCCACACACCATGTTCGGATTCCGGCCTGGCCTATCCACCTAAGATATACTCCTGCAGCTTAAAGAAGAAGTCATAAACCTCCCTAACAAGCCTTTCTTCAGGACAATTCTCGCTCTTGACCTCAAGGGGGCGTTTGATAACGTAAAGCACCACTCTATTTTGGAAAATATGAGCCACATCAATTGTGGTGCAAGGACCTATGCATATTTTAAAGATTTCCTTCACGGTCGTACCGTCTACGCCGACCTCGGTCTGGCAGAACCCAGCCAAATACAGCTAGGCATACGTGGCACGCCACAGGGTGCTGTTCTATCACCCTTACTTTTCAATATAGCTTTAATCAAACTCCCAGCACAGCTAAATCAGGTATCGCATCTACGGTACGCCTTCTACGCGGATGACATCACTATTTGGACCACAGCCTATTCTACCGCGGAAATCGAAGACCGCCTTCGAGAGGCCGTAACCATCGTGCAAGCCTACGCCGCTAACTGCGGCCTTACTTGCTCCCCCGAAAAGTCGGAGTTGCTGGTACTACACAGCTCCCGCCTCCTCCCCCGGGACTCGACCCCTCCATCCTCCACACCGCCCTATCCCGGCCCTCTGGCGACGTATGCGGAGAGGTTACAGCACTGCAGACTCTCTCGCAGAAAATATCCACCCCCAGCCAAGGGGCTCTCCAAAGCGGAGGAAGTTAGATGGCGACGCCTACAGACAGGTACATATAACACACCAGCCCGTTTAAACACAATACACCCCGGTTTCTGCGACCCCAAATGCAAATATTGCGGGGAAAAGGCAGGCCTGCACCACATGGTGTGGACCTGCCCACAAAATCCTCCAGATGATCCGAATGCAGTGCCAACAATTGAGGGGTGGGAGGCTGCCCTATCCAGCTCTGGACTAGAGGCCCAACGGGCCATCGAGACACGTGCGCGGGTAGCAGCGGCAGCCGCTGGAGTCCCGGACTAGGGACCCCACCTACCATCCCCCTCCCTTAAACATACTTAATAAAGTTTTTCACTCACACTCGACTCGCTTCCGCGAAATTTGTGCACGCCGCCGAGAGCAGTTTTCCGTCGATTCCGGAAAATCTAGGCAAATACCGATGTTGAATCACTTAACAGATAAGGTAGACCATATTTTGCTACTTTGTTAACGTTATTTCAGCTTGAATGGGGTAGAAGGTTTTGCATAGGAATGTTTTAAAACCCAGGCCCAAATATTCAAAACCATGTAGTTATTTGTAATAAAATGCTCATTTTATCTAAATCTTCAATTTTTTTTTAGAAAACACCGTTCTTTCTGAAATTACGACTACTCGCACCCTCCGCTTCTGAACCTGTGGTGTATGCTTCATCCAATTTATTTCGAGATGAATATATGCCAACAAGTAAAAATGCTCCTAACTTGGTGATAGTACCAGCTTGCATGTCGTGATATTCTTCAACAAAATAGTAAAGAAGCCAACTCACAAAAGCCAGGCATCCAACGTGATCCCAGAATCCTGCCCTGTAAAGTGCAAAGTAAAGTAGTTGAGCATTTGTTGACGCCATATTTATTGGCAACGTAATTGTACAGTACAAACTGTTATAAGTCCTTTAAACCACCCGAACGTTGCTTTTACACAATATCTTGGTTTTACCAAGAAGTGGAAGCAAGGAGGTCGTTTTCTTGAGGGCAGCATTGGCTACCGCTCGAATAAACCGTTCCAAGTAGCTCCAGGGTTTGTTCAAGCATTGTGGTGAAATAGCGAAACGCCTATTTAAATTGGTATTATGCACATTAGTTTTTGCTGAAAGCAAAATTGAGTCAGCTTTGATTCCTCTATCTTGAGTCGATACAAGAAAGGCAAACGGAGCCAGCCCTTGAAGTTTAACCGATTAGTTCCTATTATCGGCAGCGTGATTAATAATCTGGGCACCGGTTTGTCGTGAGTAATTTGAATCAGGAATATTATTTTAAAGGTCAACACCGGTGACTTTTTGTACTTACAGATATCAACGAAACTGGCATCATACATTCTTCTGAACTTCAATATTACGCGTTCCAAAACCATAGTTGAGGACGGTTTAGTTTTCTCGCAAAGTAATTTGAAGTTAGTGCTCCGGGACCCGGGGCTTGCACTGCCAGTCGTGCAGGTGTTTTCAAGCAGATGACGCCGACAATGCGACAGCCCTACTGGGCGCAGCTTGTGCGGTGTGGCGTCGCCTTTACGATGCTATGCGTGCTGCTGGTACGGGGCAGGGCAACGGTGGCGTCATTCAGAAACAGCCCGGCATGACGCAGTCACGACCGACAGCTTGCTTGCAAACAGCATTGATCTTGGTATCGCTGTCTTGTAGTTTCACCTAAGACTTTAATACATTCCTTTGCAGCGATATGTGGTACCTAGTGTTGTGTTGTTGGCGGCACGAGTTATTATATAAAAAACAACACACTTATTTACCACCGATTTTCCAGGGGAAAAAAAGCATCGCGACAAATTGAAACTTACGATCTGGCGCCCCATGTACACACGGGGCTGCTATCAACACAGGATGGCTCAGATACAAGATTTTGACCTCGCGAGTACTAGGCGATTATTGAAATTTAGATGTTATTTCGACGATCTTTGCGCCGCAACATAAGCTTGACCGCCTGCCGCATCGCGCCGGTGGAGACACGTCGGACGGTTTACGAGATACCGTCACAAAAAAAAAGTATGCTAAAATTTGTGTATGGTTCAAATAATACGCAATGGGATAAATTAATATAAAACGAACTCTTACTGAGGATCGCTTATCTGCAGCGAAGCTGTAGGCAATACTACAATACAAGCGAATTTTCGCTCGCAGCTCACAGTTGCCGATATGTGACTCAGCTCATCCGATCTCGTACTCTAGCTCCACTGCTAAGGCGTCGCTGAGATTACATCCTTTTTTTTTTACTCTGAGAGAGTTAGATTGAGAGTAAGGCTGTTCCACGAACTATTACTATAGCGCTGATCAATTCCGAAGTGCCGTCCGCTGCGGCTTCACTGTGGAACAGTTTAGGCCTAGCTAGGACTAGGGCGCAGCGCACGGCAAGATCGCCGTTGTCTGCCGCTCTTGCGGGCAGCACCGTTGCAGTAATTTCGATGCATTCAGTGCGGCAAGTGTTGCGAATTTGTCGTCCACATTCTTGATGGGGGTGGGGTCGGTCATATTTTGATGTACCGCTTTGATGTACGCCGGGCAAACAATCCTGAGAGAACGGAACGGGCTAAATGCTGTACTGTCCGGTGCGCGCTCTCGAAGGTTGTATCCTTTGATCAGTACATTATAAGCAATGTCAATATGACTTGTTGCTCTTGAAACTTGCTTTAGGGAGGGCTCGGCGCACCTTCCGTACACTGTCTAAACAAACGCCGGCACCGCCGCTGAGCTTCGTAATGGGTAGTCGTGATAAGCAGGTTGGTTACGTATGGCATATAAGACATCAACAGGAATTTGAAGACTGCTTTCACTCTGTGCGCAATCATCTTCCTAACGTAAATTTTGTATAAGGTCAATTTTTATCCTTTCCATTATTCGCAAAAGGCATTAGTTTTCGCCGTTGAGGAGCGCGCTAAAAATGATATTAAATTCCATAAATGCCATTTAATGAGAAGAACCTTAAATCTTCCATGTGACTCAACAAGGTTGATGACTGGGCACGTTGGTTGGTGTATCGTCTTTTGGCTGGTTAAGTATGCTTCCATGTGACATTGTATTGTGCGAGTTGGGCGCTGTATTGGGCAAGGATATTGATTTGTAAACAATAATCTCGCTCGCAGCAAGGCGAATTTACGGTTGCTATCGAGAAAAAAAAAGGGAATTTGCAGTTACCAGCGGTCGCCCTCATGTAAGCCGGTCACTTGCTTAGGGTTCTTTCGTAAATGAATTGCTCAAAAATTCTAGGTAATTGAGGCTTCATAAGGCAATACGTTAGCCACATTCAAAATCGCTCGCTCGTTCTGCGGTCATAGGTTATTCATGCCATATGTTGTTTTTTTTTATTGCATTTGGATGACTATCGTTATAGCTCGCCCTGTCCACTGATATCAAGGGCATCACCAACATCACATATGCTTCACATGATGCCATACCTGACAGCGATTAACAATCGCGCACCTCGGCAGAACGGCAGTGTGTGCGTGCGGCGCGGCTGCACGCCTGTGTCGTCATCACCTGACGTCAGACAAGGTACTGCTCTCCAAAAACACGAATGAATTTCAATTTTGATTTGTTTTGTTATATTTTAAATATTCGTTGCGTATTGTAAAAAATGTTATCGCCTGCTGGGATGACCAAGCCTTCAACAATATAAACCAGTCAATTACTCAGTACGGTTAAAAAATCGCCGGAGTTGCCTTAATAAGGGCGTTTTGTCTATTACTCCTCATTCTGATTGTGAGAATAACTTTGGAAATGTTTCGCGTCTTAAACAGATCCAGAGCAGTCGTTGCCTCTTTGTTTCCTTCTTACCAGTAACCGTGGCAGTATACAAAGCAATGCGAACCCCCTATCTGCTAGTTGGTCTCCATTTCAATAGGCTTGCCCTGCAGAACAGCTTCGTTTATAACCAAACATTATCATATGATAGGATCCGCACATCAAGAACTGGCTTAGCCACATTACATATTACTTCACTATGTAAAAAATGAATGGGTAATTACTAATTAGCATCCACCCAACTGCATCAATGAAGCTGGAAACTTCATAGTTCAAGAAAAACTCTTCCTGGCCCGGGATTCGATCACGACGTCAGTGCTGTGCCTTGACATCGCACCGCAAACGGATGCCGCTCCTGTTCGCCGCCATCGAAATGCAGCCGCCAGTGATCGGGTTCGAACCCGGGCATTCCAGTACAGCCATCGGGCATCTGAACCGCAGAATCACCGTGCGGCAGGTGCCAAAAATACAGCCCTGACTCATGCTGTCGCTTCCGTTGCCATGGTGTAGGGAGCTCGCAACTGGAAGCAGTCTGCACCGTATCTTTATTTCAATGCAACCGTCAGGAACTCAGTATTGCATTAGCCACTAAAAGAACAGCAGATCTGTGCTTTTTTTCTCAGTTTCTTCTGTGCTTTTTTTTTAGTTTTACCTGCTCGGTTTGAATGATGGGGCATCCTACCAAAATTGTGAATTCGATTAGGGATGAAAACTTTTCTATTATGAATGACATGAAATGGAGTCGGCGATATTTTTCAGCGCTCTTATGCTCTGTAACCGCTACTGGACAGACTTTGCTTCTATGATAAAGAAAGTTTAGCAGAAGTCCTTTCCTACCGTGTCATGAATAATGCGCATGCTAATTCTCTCTCGTGCCCGTTACTTCAGCCATACGGTCCTTGCAAGTTGGAATGCTGCTGCTGCCAGGCGTTATTGTACGGTTGCAATGCTTTCCTTTGCCATATATGCATTTGAATCATTTGTGGGTACAGCAATCAAATCAGGTTTGGAATCAAATGTATACCACACAACAATGACAGCGGTCTATGAGGTAGACATGATGTGAGGTAGGTCGCGATAAGAGCCAAAACCTAGCATGCTCAACATGCGAAATGCCACAAAATAAGGGCTATTTGCACTGCATAAACTCTGTTCAACACATGACAGTTTCTCAACTCTCAGTTGTTTAGAAAACGCAAGAAGTCAAGTACATCTTTCAGTCGGAAAACAATCCTCTACTTACATTGCACTGCTCACTGTGCTAAGCACCAACAGAAAATAAAGGGCTTGCATCTCTACCACTGCAATGCGAAGATGCAGTTATCGTATACGGTGCAAAAGTGCGAGACAAATGCGTATACCTTTATATATATATGTATATATACATATATTTTACTAGAACGCAAGCAGGAAAGAAATAAATAGAAGTACGAATAATGTCAGGAGCTTAAGCCATTACTCATATGAATCTTTATCTGTTTTTTGCGGAATATAGCCGCATTTTGTGCGACATGCGACTGCGGAAGCTCTTTTGTATTATATAATTCTAAATAAAAGTTTTACGCTGAGTTTATCGGCAAACATTTCAAATAGAAAAGTCATCATTCATATGCATAGCCTTGTTTACATTGCTTTCCAACAATTCGAACATGTTGAGAACTCCGTATAAATATTTACTGCAGAGTAAATGTTGTACGGCTCACGTGGTAGAGTCCTAGAAGGAGTGTCTCCTGTCTCGCAGTTGCGAACAGGCAAAGATATGACAGATCGCCGTGGGACACACTGCCTTGTTGGCGCATACCGTACGTTTCAAGTTGTTGTCAATATGCACATAGAACAACGCAAGGTATTTTCCTCATGTTGATGGCCACCAATTCACATGGAATTTGACTTCTGTAAGCTTTACGCATAAGATATCGCTGCCAAGATATTCAGTCGCTGATAAGTTTTCAAATTATTTGCATTTAGTTATTATTGAGACTTTTATTATTGACATTTAAGCAATAATGGAACATCATCTTCCCTGCTGACCTAGTATACTAAACAGGTATCCAGTGTAAATGGGAGCAATAATTATTATAAAGCCGACACAACTATAATGCCAGATGGGCGACATTAAGTGTTTTTTGAAGGAAATGAATTTCTGCAGGATGAAAAAAGAAAAATTATAATGTGATTACAATTTTGATTATATGAGATATTTCAAAAACCTGTAAGAAAGCCTCAAGAATTGCCTATAAGTGTGTAGGCTAAAAAAAAATTTGTTGATTGCAAGCACTGAAAATGGCTAGAAATGTGGCGCAACAAACACACACTGCAACATTCACGCAGTTGTTTTTGGCCACGTTTGAAACTAAGGTATGCAGGAGGGGCACAAGTTTATAAAACCGTTTTGAATCTGACACATTTGTCAATATGAACAAATCTGCAACAAGGCGCATGCACGAAAACCATGTATGCAAGAGAGTGTACAAATCTTCATAATTTGCTTAGTTGTGTGTAGAGGATGAACACAAACGATAAATAAATGTGCCGCGAGTAAGCCGTAGGAATCAAGGTTTACGATAACGTAACGGTGCAGAACAAGTGTATTTTAAGCACACTATTACCCTCTAATTTTTTATGGTTTGCATAATTAAAACTAGCAGTAATTTTATATGCGATTCGATAGTAGACACCAGCGCCCCTCCACTTGGACAAATTTTGTTCCCTTATCTCTGGTGCAGTAGGCGTCGCTTTATTTTGAACGAAAAAGCATGCTTCGTTTACTTATGTCTCAACTCTACCTACTGAAATACCCGCTCTGCATTAACATTGGTATAAAAACATACTTTATTTAAGGCTACAACCTTACCTGGCGGAGCCTTGGTGTTAACAGACTGTGACCGCAGCAAATGGCAATAAAGTACGAATGCGATTTGTTATCGAAATTGTGACGCAGAAGTTCTTTGAGAAGCATTAAGTGTGGTGAGATACAATTTTGCTTTGTGACGGCGAATCCGAACTCACTACACATTTATTTCCAATTCTTTGTTGCTGGTTGTAAGTGAAGATGTCTGCAGTAAATTGAGACAGGTACTGCGCCTTTTCTGTCCTCGGAAGCCGAACGAACTGCAAACATTTAAAACCTTCCCAAACACTGTGCCAGTGTTTTGGTGCTAAACCGGCAAACAAAACTTGACGATGCCATGCCAAGCAAACCTTTTCACGTCCACATCGGTTTAAACCAACCTAAACCTCGGCTAGTTTTACTTGTTGACAAAGCTCGCGCTACCCTATTATGGCACTACTTAGAGCGCAAAGTTGAGAAAGTAAATCGTTTTTTCTACAAGACTAGTTACGGCGATGTGATTTCAGATTCACTATAGCGATTGATATCATGTTTACAAAACTGATTGGTTGTTTTGGGGCTTTGATTTCCAAAACCGGTTCACGTTATGCACCGCCGCCCTAAAGGGGGACTCCGGAGATTTCAAACACCTGGGGTTATTTAACCTGTACTTACATCGCACAGCACACGGGCGCCTTGCTTTTCGCTTCCACTAAAAAGCAGCAGCCGCTGCCTTGCAACTGCGCCACCCCGGCAAGGCTTGTCTACAGAAATGATTTACATGTCTCTTTTTTATCCAGCTGAGATTTACTTGTCCGTAAAAATATGAAGCGCAGGGACTCAAATAAGGCAATAGCTGAAATTACACTTTAAAACTGGGCTTTATTATTAGGTGCAACCAAAACTGGAAAACCAGCCGTACAGCAAAGAACTGCTCGGGAAAAGCTCGCGAATACATAGAACCAATCAAACATCCATAGGGCAACTTCTTTTTTTACGAAATTGATGCTTCGGTGAAGCGTCGTGAAGGACCAGTTTAAAAGAAACCAACAGCATGCAGAACCCTTTTTTCGCTCTTTCACGACACATCAGAAGGTGCCTTCAGATTTTTATTGCAAATTCCTTTAAGAAGAATAATGATTTTCCCGCCGTTCATTCCGTGATTCTATTACGATACAATAATTTTGTAATCTTCATTTGGGCTACGTCGTAAGCGCTTTTTGTTTCATCGGTGATCTATGCAAAAAAAAAACATTTCAGCAGAACATTGTGCTCTTTTATTACCTAAAATTTATAATTGCAATCAAAATCAAGTGCTTTTTTCTACCATCAGCATGAAGAACAACGGTTTGGCGTTCTTAAATCTTTATTTGCAAGACTGAAATGTCATTAATTGTCATAGGTTTGTGGTATTTTTACAGAGAAGGCCTTTTTGTAATGGGGGCTGCGTTAAAAGATATGTCGTACCAAATTAAACACTATCAGTTGATATTTTGACTAATCGTTTTAACTGCGGCCGTAACGACAGCGTAATCTTTAAACCGCTCAACTCGTCGTAACTAAAGTTGAATTTATAGCACCAGCATCTTATTATACTTTTTCGAATTACGTCCTTTCTCAGTAGAACTTGTTTCTTTAATCACACGCTTTTCGCGGTCCACAGAAAAAAAAATATCAAAATGAAGCCGGCCGGAACGTTGAGCAATGCGCGCATTAGAGTTTGTAGAAATGACTGAAGCCAAAATAAAGCTCCAAAAACAGGTCCGGAAATCACCAAAAAGTGGCACATTTACACTCTGAAACAGGTTGGTATTTTCTTTAGTTTTCGCGTTAAGACTGGGATTTGAAAGCCGACAACTAAAATAGCAACAGAAGCCCCTATCTAGAACCCGTATCATCGCTCCTCCATGAACACGCCCAGACTCGGTAGAGATGAGAGCATGCTATAGTGCATATATGGGGGAATGATTTTCGTTAAGTCCAAATGCTGCCCTATTTAGAAGAAATGAGGTTCATGTTTACAGCAGCTAGTTAATTTTCAGGTCAGGACTTGCGCCACAGAAACTTCCATATCTATAAAATGCCAGGTACAAGATTTCTTAAGCGAACATTTGCAATATTTATTTGTTATCGCTGAGAGCTGCTGGGATGCGGCCTTGTCAATATCGCTGTAGCGCGTAGAACTAGCTTTGGTTGTTTATGTTTATTTACGCTTGGTGCCGCCAAAGTGAGGCTGTATCATTTTCTTTGTCTCGTAAGGTGTGCCTCGATTGATTGGAGCCATTCTTCTCTGCTTCTACAATTTTCACGGTATTGTTTTCAGCTTTGTAAGCTTTATCCAGGTGCTTCTTCGGCGACTAGAAATTAAGCCCTGACAAGTGCGGCAAGCTATCATAAAACGATTATCGGTGAGCACGCTCACTGCTATATCGCCACCTCACAGTTCACCGAAAAAAGCGGTGAATAAGTGTAAAGTATGTCTCTGCATTTCCTGTCTGCGGCATTCGCCAACAGGTAAAATAGGGTGGAGATGTTGGGTGGAGACCCCATTACCACTAAAACTTGACGGCTCAACCACACACCACCTCTCAGTATGCCATTTCAAGAAATTGGAATGGATCACCTCTAACCGGGTGGCAAGTGCATCAACGTGGCCACCAACTACACGAACAGCTATGTTAAATAAAGCATTCCGTAATAGTATAGTAGAAGTTTTTCTTGAACACATCCTCTTGTGAACCGGCGCCACCGGTGCGCTCTTAGCGGACTGGGGAATAGCATTTATGGCATAGCTGATGGAATCCAGAAGCCATTTCGTGGAATAGCGTGAACGAGTTGAACATACGAGCGCTTTCCCACTGCCGAGAAAAGTTCGGCCGCCGGGCTGTTGTGAATGTTGTACTCACCGCCCCGGAAAGACTAAAGAACCTTTGCCAATGCGTAAATACTGAAGAGACGATAGAGCCTTAAGGGTGCAAAATAAATCACCAAATTCAGTTTGTGAAATCCACAGAATGCGTTATGTATTTATTGCTTTTGAAATGCTGAAGTATGTTTTTCAAACAGGCAGATGTACGAAGGAGCCATTGAGAGAGCTCAAAAATAAGGTCGATCAAAAGTGCAGGCATATCGGAATTCACGCCAGAGATTACCCATCAAAACCTCACTCCACAGAACTTGCACATTCCGAACTGCTTGAAAAACATAATGAACAGCTAATGCTCGAGATAATCAAGGTCGCAGAGAAAGCTAGATTGCAAGAACTGTGCAATAGCAAAACGTCTCTAAAATCTAACAAAACAATTTGTTATGTTAAATGTATAGTGCTCCATTTTCTGATTTGTGCAGAAACGTGTGTATTCGGCGGGCAGAAGAGACGTGTGCGTGTCACCCGTGATGCTGTGTATATGGATGCGTACTCATCGGAATAAACAGTGTTGAAAGCCAGCGTTTGTTCTGTCATCCTCTTCCCTTCACTATTGCAAAAACCAGTGTCACTAGGTCCCAGCGCCCCAGGGCAATACCTTATTATAGTCCCAGTATGACGCTGGAAACTGGGCGCACTGGGACGTGGCATACTGGGACGCTCCGCACTGGCGGCACTGTTCGCCCGGAGAAAAAAAAGGCGCGGAAAAAAGAATTAAAAAGTTGTTGTGCACCAAGCGTGCTTCGAACTCAGTCCTTAGGCCCATATCAAACAATATCTCAACACGCTAACCACTCGGTCACGCCGAGAACTAGATTTGCTTGAAACATTTCTGCATTTTATGTCATGACCCGTATTGATAAGGATGGGACTTCATGTCTCGCAGTCTACACCCCCCCCCCCCCCATTGCTACCGCTCTAACAATAACAACTTCTTGATCTTTGGAGCTTGATGTCTGCTCTCACGACTTGAAACTAATATTCTGGGTACCTATGCGCGCTATTTTGTGCACTGGAATCATTTTAACATGTGGAGTTTGACATCGCTGGCAAATTTACCAACGCCGGCTCTTCGGTGATGCTCTGCTACCGTGGGCGTGCTTTTCGCCAAACACGGAGTTTTAGTACAAACCTTCAAGGAAAAATTTGCGACCAAGCTTCAATACCGGCAAGCGCCGCAGCGATGACCCTATGTTGCGTGTTACTAAACCCTATTTTTATGTAAACTTTTCCGGAAGCGTTGCGATGACCGAGGGCTCGGCTGCTTCATACGCAGAGTAAGAACGAGCGCAAAAGCGTGAGAAACACGCCCAATGTTATGCATTACAAGCGCTGTATGAGGTTTTTTTCTCTGATGGGCCCATCGCTCGGTAAACCGTTTTTCTTTTTGCTGTTTATACTGGGCCGTGGTGCAGGCTACGCTCGCCTGCTATTCAGCCCGCATTGAACATTTTGGCAGTGATCATTGTGTTAGAGTGCCTTTAAGATCAGCTGTGAAGTTGGTTATCCACGGTAGCCTACATTATTCAATTTCAGCTTTAGTTCTGCGTTAATCGTCAGTGTGTCATGAGATAGAAGCGCGGCGGTCGTGGTCTCTCTAGAAACCCTCGAGACGACCTATCGAAACATGGAAACTCTAGAAAAAAGATACTGCCTTTGTTTTCTTACAAATGCGCAACGACTTCGCAGCAAAAAGTGCTTGCTTGAACCATATTTTTCATATGCACCCCGATGGTCGATTGCGAGTACGCTGTAGTCCTTTTGGCCCCTGAGGGATGCTACTCCGGCTGACGCCGCAGGCCGTACCGGCTATACTGGGACACTGGTACCAATGCGGCCCCAGCGCTTCTCCCAGTGCATCGCGGCTGCCAGTGACACACCCAGCGTCAAAGAGCTAATTCCCGCGTTTTTCTCCCATCGTACCAGCGGAACCGGCGTCTTCCCGTTACTGCTCCAGTGAATATCGCAGACCTCCAGCGTGCCCAGCAGATCCAGTGCAAAATCAGCGCGAAAATTTTACTGGTTTCGCACTGAAGACGCTGGTTTTTGCAATAGGGTTGTGTTCCTGCGACGTTGTTTGCACTGTTAACCTATAATGAATCAACAAGCCCAATCTGCTGTTCAGCTTCAATTTCTTTACTGTCATCCAAAGAAACAATGCATTCATTCAAGGAAATGTTCTAGCAACCAGAACATACAAATGTGGGACAAATAGCAGTAATAGTAATAGAGCAATGATGTTCTGTGGCACAAAAATTCAAAATTAACAGGGCTTACAAGTTCTTCAGAATGAGCAAAATTAAAAATTCCCGCTTAAAGGCAGAGTGAACTTTAATTTACAAATAACGTGCTAGCCGACAGATCGGCTTGGAAGAAGCTGTCAATTCCTTGTGTAGTATATTAACAAGCTTCAGAAATGGATGCATTCTCACGGCGTATCAAGGGAACAAGAGTTCAACGATGCATATTAGGATGACTCAAACTTAAAACAGCTTAGGTTATATATCTGTAATCCTGTCATTGCGGTAGTTGCAGAGAGACCTGTAGTGGTAAGTCCCTGCATATGCCTCTTCCATTATTGCAGACCAGTTGTTGCATTTACGTCTGAGGATGTCTTTCAAAAAATGGCAGGCATAGCGGCATTCCTGCATCTTGTAAAAAGAGTAAGACATTTTGCATGGCACACCGCTCAATTATCCTGCTAAAGGGCCAAATTGTTATATCCCGTATTCTGAGGGTCATACAAAATATGGCCTTTTGGGAACCACGCATCAGCTGTTAGCACCTGGAGCCTTTTTAACTTGGCTATCACTGTTTCGAAGCAGTAACATGTGACAACATAAACACACTACTTTAGCTAAAAAGCAACATGATAGGAAACAATGCCCACATGGCCAGGACACGTGGCAAAAGCAAACAACTGCTATAAAGTTAAGAAAACCCCTTGCCTGGCCAGTGGTCAAACTGATTATATAGAAATATAAATGTGCCTTAACACCTGAAAAGAAAATCCTCGGCAACATTTAAATTGCTGTAAAATGGCACCATGGAACAATCCAGGATATGACTTAGACTATGACGAGAGAACGGAAGTTATCAAATCTTTCCTGCAAATAAATTCACGCGACCAATAAAACAGTTGATGAAATAGACATTTAAATAGATCTTCCACAAGGGACAGAAATTTATTAATGCTCTAATGGTACCATCGCCATTTCTTGCGAGCTTATATATATTGGGCGTATTTGCGAAACGGCAAGAGAAAGAAACTTTGTTTCTGAAGTTATCGCATATTTCTTTCAACCAATAACATGTAAGAGACCGCAATTTTTTCCCTTGTTCAGAGTACGATTGCCCACCCTCACGGTTCAGGTAATATAAAAGGAATGACTCACTACATCACCCTACAAATTTTAAGTATGCTTGTGTGCAGCTTCCATAGGTATTTTCTTGAAAGAGAGAAGTAATTTTGAAGTTTAGCCCTGGCTACTATGTTTAGGGCTCAGAATACGTGTCATGCATTTTTACTGCAACTATGGTCACATTATTCCACCAGAAATAATGCTCCCATCTACCTACTTGATGCCAACACGTGGACAGCCAATATGCTCATTCATGTAATCCCATCGAAGCCCAACCTCATCAGCCTATTACTTTTGTTATGTGAACCGCATTCGTGTGCTACAATAGAAAAGGTGTCTGCTCGTAGCATTTTCAAGCAAATGCATGTTGTTGATGACAAGCTATGAATCAGTTCACATAAAACAACTCTTTGTTCTCTAGGCAAGATATTACACCATGAATATATTTTGTCATGCTAAAGACCAGCTTAATAATATATTCTTAAGTCTGTAAACATTCATTAGTGAGCTTCTAAAAGGCTACAGCAACAGTTTGCTGAATGCTGAATGAAATTACTTCTGAGTATGATCATTCGTGTTTTATGCGTAACCGTGAAGCCCTAATTTTAATTTTACCAATGGGCACAAATACTTGTGAAGCTGACAATATATTTCTTACCAACAGGCACAAATACCATACAAATTACAACATTACGTGCTTTCCAAAAACGGAAAAGTGACAAATAACACCTTATATTAGAACAATAACTGAGCACAATGACTACCACTACATGAGCTAAGTGGGCAGCTACTTAAAATGCATTTATATCCCATAACCGTATATCATATTATCAATGTTCCGAAGCAGCTCAGAATATTAGGGTTACCATATTGGCAAGCTCAAGATTAATTTAAATCGCCTAGGTACTTTTAAATTGCTCTGACATCGAAAGTACACAGGCGCCTATTGCATTTTATTGCTGTTGAAATGCAGCCATCACGGTACCTTGGTTCGAACTCTGGCTCATTAGCTGAGCACCTAATTATTCAGCCTTCTGAAAGTCCCATTACTAATACATTTATGGTAAACATCTCGTAGGGCACTTTAGTAAAGTTCTGTGGTTTCCAACTTTGGTGAGTGCAGCAGAACTCATGCTAGCGAGGCAAACGCTTTCGCATCTGCGTGTCTGCTAACGAGTATGTTGGAAAAGCACAAATATCAAAGCAATTTTCTTTTGCTGGTAGTTTATAAAGCAGTTCAACAAATCATAAGTGGAATATAACGCTGCTCTGTTGTAAGCCAGAGACATGCTGGGCTAATACTAGCAGGCTTTGTTATTACAGTGCGGCTAATATTCTCAGCACTTCAAGACATTTCAGTGGCTAGCCAACAGATTTTTACTCATCTTAAATAAATAGTAGGGCTATCATCACACACCGAGTTGATCTGCATTAATACAGTCTGGACTGCATAAGAAGCCATTCTATTGCCCAGGAAGTGGGTAATCGAATAAGCTCAGAAGTTAAAGTAAGCTAAACAAGGGTTCATGGGAAGCCTCAGTCAGCTCGCCAACCTTTTGGCAAGCGGACATGGCTTCATTTGAGCAGGGTGATCAGGACAGGCGATGTTTATATACACTTCGTCTTTCAAAGCAGAAAAGCAAGGGAGGACAGAAGGGTATAGTAGTGTAAGTAATAGTAGAATGCTGCTTTGGAGAAGGTTTTTCTGAAGCGGGACCTTGTGATCCACTTACTTCAAAAACTAAAAATGCAACAATTGAATCACCATAAACCACCACAAGACGCACGTGGGATGTTGGCATGTTTTTTGCACTAGATTGGTGATTTCAAAGTGAATGGTCTGGAAATGGTGAAACATCAGCATAGGGTGTCCAAGAGTGTTAAAGTGAAAAATAAAGCAGAAAGATTTGAAGGTCACTTGTGACCTGGTAAGGAAAGCACGTGAGGGGATTACAGCAGACCGTACACAAAGCAAATAACTATACCAACGTGGCTCAAAATATCAGTAGGTTTTGCCAAAAAGTAATTAAAAGAAGACAGGGAACAGAAACGAGAGGTGACATAAAGGCTTTGGTGTGGGGTCTTGATGAGTGGACAGTAAGAAAGGAATAAATGAAAATAAAAGGTGAAACTGATAAGAATAAATATTGTATGCCACACATGCAAAAGGGAAATAATAAAAAGAACGTTTGAAGAAGCTATGAAATTTAATTTAAAAGCATAAATTTCTTTAGAGATGTATTCCGGAAAAACGCATGACAATCATGTACAGAGAAGAAACGCAGCTGAAAACGAACCAGTGAGAAGCTTCGTTTCTGTCAACTCACATTCTCATCATTCTCAAACTCCACACATTTAAAGGTCATTTTATTCATTTACACCGAGTTTTCAAGAACACTAATATTTAACGTATTATTCAAAGCGGTTTGCAATTTGTCTAGGCTGGTAGCCAACTGGCAAGAATGAATAAGTTATTTAGGGCATAGTTTTCATATATATTGAACTGATTTATACACGATGAAGAAGAAGAAAGAATTCCACATAAAAGCACTGTAGCCATAACGCGCATCTTTGAATCCTCAGAGTTTCCGAATATTTTCTGATTGCTACAAGATCGATGCTGTGCAGCTCTCATGCGGTTGCTTGTCCAGCAGACGTCCATATAATGCCATCATAAACAGAGGCGTCAGTGTGGACAAAAAACGAAGGTCCAGAAATACGTGAAAAAGGAAGGCAAATATTTGCTTTTCTGAACAGCACGAGATCAGCAACCGAGAGAATAAATCTGCTAGTAGTCATTGTGAAGCACAAATAAGAAAACAAATAGGAGGGCACTTATTATCTGCCGTTAAGGGCCTCACACGTTAGCGTTTCACCCACAAGTTCGATAGTGTTCACTATTGTAATTTCTATTGTAAAAGTTTTCTTTATATACGCCAATGCTTAACAAATGAAGCATTGCCCTTCCATTCAGAGCAGTCCGTCGCCTGTGCATCGTTTCCTGTTTCTATTATTTCATTTAACTAATTGCTAAAATGCACACTCCCTAATTCCTAATAACATCATCAAGCATTGACTTTTCATTGCGAACATTTTTACATATATGAACCCGATGTTTTTTTATTTTTTTCAAATCACAAAATATCGATTAAGGAACAATTATTTCATTCACCCATCATCGCCAATAACACACAAATCAATCATCAATCACCAGAACCACACATTACGATTAAACAATTTTTGTACGCAGCCATGAAATATTTCCTATATGTGATTGCAAATGCTATGCTATCAGCGTTTCGACGTAATACGCATAGTGTATAAGTTATCGCTCAAAAAATTCAAAGCGGCAAATTGCACAAACTAGCGGTCACCGCATGGTTTCAGACTTTGTGCTTACGCAATATATTTCCCATCCAACTAGAATACATTACCATGTTTCGAAAAAACAGCTGGACGAGATGGGAATCTACAAAACACATCTTCTTTAGCATGTAACTTCACAAACTTTAAATATGACTGAACAACACTGAGTTCCTAAGCAGTAGGCACTAGTAACATGCAGCATTTATTTATTCATATCATTAACACCATAAATTGAAAAATCTCCCGTATTTGTTGTTCAAAGCGGAATTCCTCCTCCCCCCCCCCCCCGTTCGTGTTGAGACCGCTCTCGCCAGCGAGCCCCGAACAGACTGTAACGCTTCAAATTACCTAAACATCAAACTCAGTAGTATGGCAAGCATTTTTTCTGCAGAACATGCGGTCTAAAATTCACCACTTGGCCAACTTGTGTCACTACTAATAATAAAAGCTTACCTTTCGAGGGAGATCGAGCATCGCGGTGGATAGAATAAACAGTGCAAATCCCGCGCTAGAATCTTCGACGCCGACTTCTGCTCCGAGTGCCTCTCAGGCGGCATATAGACACCATTGAACGAAACTAAGCACATTTGCGGTTAAATACGCACACGAAAACACCACAGTTCACTTCAATACGTCAAAACTACCTAGAATGTACCTAGTGTGAACACTCCAGCAACTGCGCTATAGCCGCCATATCCAGCGCCGAATAAAAAAAAATACACAATGACGTCAGGAGGAGAAAGGCTACCGTGGGCTTTGCATGGAGGCAGTTTCGATCTCGACTTTATGGCGAAATGAATAAAGTATTTCCCACAGAATTGCAGCAGCCAGAGCGGTTGCTGCCTGCTGCATGTATTGCCTGCTCTGGCGCTGCGCATGTTGACCATGCGGTATGCAATTAAAAAAAAGCAAGCCCGCATCAAAACAATTAAACACTAATTACAAACCAAACCTCCAACAATTACAAAGCATGCATCCATAACGAGGTAAAAAGAAGCTTTAAGAAAGACCTGTCGGCCTCCAGCTCTAGGTACGTAGATGGAACGCAAAAACAGCTGATGCCTGAAAACTGAGCTGAACTAAATAATCATTTTTGAATTTAAATGAGTATGTACGACCAATTTATCGATCTTTCGTTACTTCCAACTTTCGGGTGCATTGCCATAGACGCGAAATTGAAAGTTGGATGGAAGCATATTTGCGCGGGATGGAAGCCGTGATGTTTACTAACGCGGCCTCTTTTCCAGTGGGGCCCAGCGCATCAGGCGATACTGTTGTTGACATCGAAGTAATGATCAGGTTGTGTTCTTTTAGGAAACACAGATCGACAGCACGGATTCAGAGGAGCAAGCCTTTTCCCGTCAGCGAGCGCTTCGCCCCCTGCTAAGCCTCGGGGGATGCGACCGCTCGAATTACGCGCTGCGCTGGTAAGCCGAAGGACTTTTCGCTCCATCGTCAAATGACATCTTCGAACCTTCGAAGGCCTTTGCAGATGCTCGGCACCTGGTCATTCGTAGTGGAGCAGTAGTACGGAGAGGAAGAAAAGCCGAAAGGCGGGGAGCATGCTGAGAGAAAGGAAATTCAGGAAGTGAGGGAGTGTGGCAGCGGAGACGGGTGGGGACAGCCTTGGTGCCTAAATTTGTGGATAAATAAATTAGCGACATACAGTGATGTTTACGAGCTAAGCATGATTGACAATGCGTCTCCAGTATCTTTCAACTTTCTCCTCAATCAACTCGACAGGTTGTAAACGAAGCTTTGGACGTATTGTATGCCGTAGCGGCATTGCTCGCTCCACTTCGTGCCGTCACTGAGCGCTCACGTCTTGAGGTGACAAACTGAGCGCTGGGAGGAGGAAAAGTTGCCTTCAGGTTCTGTCTCATGCATATAGTCTCTGACCGGCTTGATGCTCCGCAAAGCTAGACGATGTTCGCGAGCTTGTCTGGAACGGAAGCTAAAGACATGCAATGTTTACAAAGCCAATAGGGTGTGCGTTCCACATTAACCTAGGATGGCTCCACTGCGTTTGGTGGCAGCCTAGCTTTATTTGCTCTTGCTAATTTGTGGACATTGAACCGCGCATAAAGCCCACTGCAATTCATTTAGCCGTTTGTGAAAAATTAGTTTTAAGCGCGCCAAACTTTGCAGTCTTTTAGGGAGCACATGCTATCGGCATCATGAGAGAATTTGTATTGCTTTCAAAACTAGTTGAATAGTCTGCGCCATGTGTGGAATGGTACCCTAATAATCGCTTCGCTGGTCGCTAGTTAAGCGCGATGTAGTGCCAAACGTGGCTGTCACTGTTTCATGTACGTAAGTAAATTGTCAGAGGACCCATGTAACATAATTGCCTCCGTGATACACACGGGCTAGGGCTTTCGTTTCCTGACGATTCATTTCCCAATCAGGCAGGCATACACTGAGGTGAGGCCAGCTTTTCATGTTTGACGGACACACCCTTAGACCTTATGTATACAAAATATATATAAAATAGAAGCACAAGGCACACTTCCCTAAATATTCCATGGTTTAATTTAAAGATCGAATTTCAAGATAAAAAAAGAGCTCATACCCAAATTTTCTAGTTGTTCGACACCTAAGATCCTATGAGAGGGTGAAAAGAATACAGAATAAGACGTTCTATTCTCTTGTTTCCAAAAACGCTATCACATCACAAACCTGCCCCGCCGGTTTTGGGCAGTGGTAAGACGCCCGATTACTGTGCCGGAGTACCCGGGTTCGATCCCGACCGCGGCGGCTACGTTTCAATGGAGGCGAAACGAAGAGGCGTCCGTGTGCTGTGCGATGTCAGCGCTGTTGTTTAACTGATTGATTTTTAGAAGGGAAAGGCGCGGTAACTATCTCACTTGTTTTCTGTGGACGCCTCCACCACGCCGTAAGGGAAAGGAGGAAGGTGGGTGTGAAAGTGAAAGAGAGAAAGATGGGCCGCAGTGGAGGGCTTCAGAGTAATTTCGACCACCTGGGGATCTTTAACTTGCGCTGACATCGCACAGCACACGGATGCCACTTGTTTCGCCTCCATCGAAACGCAGCCGCCGAGGTCGGGTTCGAACTCGGGTGCTCAGGCACAGTAGACAGGCGTCTTACCACTGCATTATGCAGTGGCATTATAGGACGTTCCATGCACAGGGCTGTCAGTTTTCCAGAATAGTATGGCGTCTGCACTTCCAATTTTGCCTCAGGTAGCAATTGAATTGAGCCGTCAATTAGCCTCACAGGGCATTTCTCGCCAGTCAGATCATTCTCATGAATTCAACTGCGTCTAACGATTACGGCACTGCTACCTGTATCTCGTAGAACAGACACTGATTTTCTTCCTGTCTTTCCCCTCAATACCGGCATCCGATTCATCGCAGCTTCAGGTTGCGCATGTACTACGGCGTTCACCACCCGGATTTTCTTGTTCTTCTTTTGATTGACAACCTTCTCTGCTTCCTATTCCTCTAGGCCGTGCACCACGCGGACTTTCTTGCCGTTCCTCAGCTCAACAAAGCCATCGGCATCTTCTTCCTCTAGGCGACATTCCGACTCTGACAGAGCCCTCGCGCATGCCGCCTGCGGAGCTGCCCTGTCAGCGTCGGGACACGACATTGCTTTGTGGCCCTTCTGTCCGCATTTCCAACACCAGGATGGATTGTTGGTTGCGAGTTTGCGGCAGTTAGGTGCGATGTGGCCTAGTTGTCCGCAGAGCTAGCACATTGGGGGTGACTTAACGCTAGGGTGTGTCTGCCGGAATTCGGACTTTCGAGGGGTTTCAGAATTTGCATTCTAGCTCAAATTTTCGCTTCCCTGGGCTTCCAAATATTGGTCTGCGAGATCCATTACTTCGTCCAATCTATGCGCTTTTCTTTCTTTTAAATAAAGCGACAGACCAGGGTGGCAGCTGCCCAGGAATTGTTCCTTAATTAGCTCACGAAGAGCGCCATAGTCTAGTTTAATGTTTGAGAGTTCAGTCCAGCGGTCAAAATAATGACTCAATCGCGCAACATACTGTGTTGCCGTTTCACCGTCCATAGGTTTTCCAGTCCTGAAATTCTCACTAAACCCATCCGTCGAAAATCTAAGCCTTTTAAGTAATGCAGCTTTCGCCTTGTTATAGCTGCCTGCATCCTCAGGAGGAAGTCTTCCAAATACGCTTAATGCTTCGCCGCTAAGGCAAATGCTCAAGATGGTAGCACATTCACTGTCTGTCCAATTTGCATTAATGGAGATCGTTTCGAAGCGCAAGAGAAACGCGTCGAGATCGTCTCTTCTCTCGTCGTACTTCGGGATCAATTTACTTGCGTCTATCCGCAAGATGGTATGTCCTTCACTGGGGCTATGTACTTCAGCAAAACCGTTGTTGTTCCCTGAACTTTGGAACTCAAGTTTCATAGTAAGCAATTCTTTTTCCCGCTGAAATTCCTCTTCTCGCTCCTTTTGAGCCCTCTCTCGTTCTTCTTTTTCTCTCTCTCTTTCCTTCCTTTCTCTCTGGCTAACCCATTCGCGCAATTCGGCACCGGACAACCCAAGCTGGGTGCCAGCCTCAATCAGCTCTTTCAGATTCATATCTGAAGCGTGAACCGTTTGGGTGTAGCCTAAAGTCTGCTTAGCGAACCTCGCCTAAACGTTTCCGCGCGGCACAACCTCTTGCTATCGCTCTGCTGCTACACTGTTTACGACCTCTTCGTAAACTCTTCCAACTCGTTCACCGTCCTCTTGACTTCAGTGAACCAACTTTCCTGTCGCGGACGCCAGATTAATTGTCACCCGTTGATAATTAGAGGGTAATATTAACGATGCGCCCTTAATGGTGCGCACACTCCCAGACACCCTTAGAGTGAGTGGGGGTAGCTGTTCCGGTCGCAAAGGAGATGCCCTCGACGTGCGTGGCAAGCTCAGCCAGAATTCAACTACCTTGTAGTGACAGAGGGGGTGGCCGTTTGGTGCCCAGCTGTCGCCGGTTCAAGACGGAGTAAGGGTCGGAGTCAGAAGTAACAAACAAAACAAACTTTATGCACAGCAAGAGACAATATAAACGAATACACAAGAACACTTGAAATGAACAGACGAGAGGTTTAACAAACTCTAAGCATGCAACTGCAGAGGTATTTAATAACACAGAGTCGTTGCAACAGATCAAACGCGAGAGACACACAAAAACAAGCACCAAATTGTTCACCGGGCACTGTTGCAGTCCGACGCCTCGAGAGTCATGATGTGGCCGCCATGCAAGACGAGCGCCGCTCCCTCGCAGGTCCGTGGGCTTGCCAGCAGCAGGTGATCCCCGGGAGTCCAGCCGAAGCACCAGCGAACACGTCGCACTGACTGACTGACTGACTCAACAAGCGGCGTGGCCTCAATAAATAGAGCGCGCTGCGTCTGTCTGTTAAGGCGCGCTAAGGCTAGCGCACACACACACTTAGCTTCGCTGGTTAGAGTGCTCCCTTGTCCTCCCATCGAGCCGCGCGTCGTCATTGGCTAGGTCCCATAGAATGTTGTGGAGAGGTCTGGCATATTCCAGACTGATGAACCACCGTCAACCCCGGGCAATGCGAAAGAGGGTGACGGCGACGCGTACAAAGGTACGCGCTCTCTCGCACGCGGAAGGAGGCTTTTCTCGAACATTGTAGAACCGTCCATGCGGCGCCGCGGGGGCCTCGCGCCGCGCCGGCTTGATAAAAATGTGCGCCGATTTCGTGACTCCTGAACAGAGGTTCGAATGAGAAGAAGCCGATATATGCTGCTCCGACAGATGCAGAGGGGCTAGAGCAGCAACTTCGTAGTCCGCCAAAGGAAACAGATCAGCGAGTGCGATACCATGGGGCAAAACTTGAGTCGAACGGCTGAAGTTCAGTACGGGCAGATAGGTGCGGTTAGCAGTGACAGTCACGACGGTATGATGGAGTATGACGTGACAGAGAACAACATCGGTAATTGGGCAAGTGACGTATGTGCCGTCAGGAACTGCGGGGATCGGGGCCAGCGGGACATAAATAGCAGCTTCGGGTGGTAGATGAACAAATTCTGTGGACCGGAGGCGGGGCTTGACATCGGTGTTTTCGGAGCAGTAAGGTAGGTCTAAGCGAAGGAGACCAGTTGAGCAATCGATCAGGGCAGAATGGGCCGTTAAAAAGTCGATGCCGAGGATCACGTCGTGAGGGCAGCGGTCGATAACAGTGAAGAGGACAGGGGTAGTGCGACCGGAAATACTCACGCGCGCAGTGCACAGTCCCACGAGGCAGCGACGCTTCCATCGGCAACACGAACGGCGGATGAAACGGCTGGTGTGACAATCTTTTTGAGAGGGCGGCGAAAGGATGAGCTGAGGAGTGAAATTTGGGCACCAGTGTTAATGAGGGCAGTAACGGGGACACCGTCCACATAGATGTCTAGAAAGTTGCGGCGATGAGCGAGGGTTGGCAGAAGATTTTCGGGCCGGGTCGTCAATGCAGCGTCACCTCCGGGAGCTGGATTGGTTAGTTTTTCAGGTGAGAGCCGGAGAAGTGGGGAGATGAGGAACGACGAGATTGGGGCGACCGGGACCTCCGGGTCTGAGGAGACGGTGAGCGGTTGGACATACGCGGGGCTGGCGAGTTAAAGTCACGAGTGCGCGTATCACGGACATAGGTTGAATGTGGAACATAGTCGGCGCTGCGATCTGAATAGTAGCGAGGTCGAGGTGGCTGAACCCAACGGCTGCGGCAAAGGCGAGAAATGTGGCCGATACGTGAGCAGTTGAAGCAGATTGGTCGGTCATCCGAGGTTCGCCATTCGTCCGGGTTGCGGTAGCGGTAGCGGTACCGCGTCTGAAAGGGCGTGGTAGGAGCCGCAGCAGCTACGACTGGAACATTAGGTTGGAGCGAGGGCTGTGCGGAAGGTTGGCCGGAGTTGAAGCCAGGAGTTCGCGTTGAGGCCCATATTTGCGAACTCCTGGCGAACGACAGATTGGATTATGGCTATAGTAGCATCCGCCAACGCAACGGGTGGCATTGCTTCTATCTCTCGACGAACAATCCTGGTCAAGTTGGAGGGATGAGATGGCTGCTGTAAGGTTGGACTATCTTCGCACGAGGACGTAGCAGCTGTGTTTGGCAAGCTTTCGAAGCGCTGAGTAATACGGCGGTGTTTTGCTTGCTCAAACTGGCGGCAAACTTGGATAACTGAGTCGACCGTCGGATAATCTTTGCAAAGCACAGATTGTAAACATCGTCTGCAATTCCCTTTAATATGTGGCCCACCTTGTCTAATTCGGACATCCTTTCGGCATAGGGCTAGAATGTTTTGAATATAAGACAAGTACGATTCCGTTGAAGACTGGGCACGGGATGCGAGGTCTTTTTGTGCGCCAAGCTTGCGTCCGATCGGCTTGTTAAATAGGTCTCGAAGCTTCTAGTTGCACATCTCCCACGATGTGATATCGTCTTCATGCGTCTCAAACCAGACGCGCGCCGTACCTGCCAGATAGAAGATAACGTTGGCGAGCATGAGGGTCGCGTCCCAACGGTTATGCTTGCTGACCCGCTCGTATATGGCGAGCCAGTTCTTCTACGTCGACGTGGTCGGTGCCGCAAAAAGGTGACTGGATCATGAGGCTGTGTCATGACGACGGTGGGAGCTGATGGTGCCGCTGGAGGTGCCGCGTCGGATGGCATAGTGATAGTACCAATCTGGCGGCCACTATGGAGATCCAGGATTGGCGACTTACGTACTTCCAGCAATCCTCCACCAAATGTTAAGGAAAGAACACAGTGGTAAACGCTAGTTTACTGTTAGATGCACACCACACACCGCACACCACAGAACGAAGTCAGCTAGGCCTTCTTCTTCCCTACTTCACATTAGCACGTCGTCATCGTCTCGACATACAGTGCTCCGTAACAATATTTTCCTGCCAGTATATATGGCTTGTCGAGACTGAATATAGCTTGGCATTCATTGATCAATATTATCCCGCCAGTCTTAGCGGATTACCAACATTGTATGCCTCTTCAGTTCCAGTGGCCGATATTGCCTAACGAGTGGTGGCCACTGGCCTACATTGAACGTATCATGGCATGCATCAGTAAATATTATCGAGCCAGTATTGGTGGCTTGTTAACATCGAATATATCTCGGCATACATTGGTCAATATTCCCCTACCAATCGGGACGGCTTCATAACATTGGGCATATATGCAGATAAAATAATCGATGATGTCATATGATAAATATTGGCCTCCCAACAATGTATACTTGTTGGTTCCAGTAGGCAATATTGCCCAATGATTTGTGGTGACTGGCCAGCATTGCACCTATCACGGCATACATTGGGAAATATTGTAATGCCAGCATTTATTGCTTGTCAGTATCGAATGTATCTTGGCATACATTGGTCAATATCCTCCCTCCAGTCGTCTTGGCTTCCCAGCATTGTATCTCTGCAATTACAGTGGTCGATGTTGCCTTGCGAAGTGCAATGGCTTCCCAAAATACCATACATCTTTACATAGGTTAATAAATATTTTTTACCACCATTGATATCCTGTCAACTCGAAATATTCACTGCCATACAATGGTCAATATTCTACAAATAGTTGAGATAGTTTCCCAATATTGTATCTATCATGGGTTATAGTGGTCGATACTTTATGGGCAGCTGCAATGGCTTGCCAACATTGTGCACATCATTGTATGCATTGATTGATATGATCTTCTTAGTATAGCTGGCTTATCTACATTGAATACATTTTGGCATACAGTGATCGATGTGGCCCCGTCAGTTTTAGGGACTTCACGACAATGAATATTACTGGGTTATACTGGTATTGCTCACTGAGTTTTGACGGCTGGAAAGACATTGCACATAACATGACATGTGTTGGCAGGAATTGGCTTGCAGATATTAACGATCAATTCTCAACCTGTAGATCCTGATATATTTTTACTGTCCCGAACAATAATGTGGTGTCCTTAGCGATGGCTTTTAAGTATGTTTTATACATCGTCAATGATATGGTAACAGTCTCCTTACCTTTCTTCACGTTCGCCTATAACTCCTCACGCCATGATACCGCCGGATACTCTCCCTTTTATCTACTCTTCGGCCGTGACCCTTTACTTCCATTCGACACCTTGCTGCCTCTTGACGACTCTTCCTGCAGCTACGCTTCGGATGCCATCGCCCGCGCTGATGCCACCCGCCACATTGCTAGAGAGCGTCTTGGAGCGTCTCAGCGCTCTCAAAAACGTCGTTACGACCTTCATCACCGAGACGTCCACTACCCTCCTGGTTTCCTCGTACTTCTTTGGCACCTGGCTCGCCGTGTAGGTATGTGTGAGAAATGTTTGCCTCGTTACGCATGCCCTTACTTTGTCTTGCGGCAAGTCACCGATGTGACGTATGAGATCGCCCCTTTACAGCCCAAGAATCCTTCCACAACCCCTCATCCAGAACTCGTGCATGTCGCCCGTCTAAAACCATATCATTTGAGTTCTCCTGTATAGGACGAACCGGGACGGTGCTTCTTCGGCTCGGGGAATACTGTTACGGAGCACAGTATATCGAGGCGGCGACGACGTGCTAATGTGAAGTAGGGAAGAAGACGATGCTCAGGGC
Organism: Amblyomma maculatum; assembly: GCA_023969395.1. Classification (NCBI taxonomy): domain Eukaryota; kingdom Metazoa; phylum Arthropoda; class Arachnida; order Ixodida; family Ixodidae; genus Amblyomma; species Amblyomma maculatum. The sequence continues at coordinate 190,206 of JAJIZL010028394.1, forward strand.
TAGCTGACTTCGTTTTGTGGTGTGCGGTGTGTGGTGTGCGTCTAACAGTGAACTAGCGTTTATCACTGTGTTCTTTCCTTAACAATATTTACCAATTTATGGCATGATCCGCGAATTATGAGCAAGACATTGACGATGGCTGGGTAATATTGGCCATCATATATCATTGTGTATACAATGTTGCCAAGCAATTCTATACGCATGGACATTATTGTCCGTTGATAGCCCATGAATGCCAATCATGGGGGAACATGTAAATCACTGGTCCAAGAGAGGTCAATGTTATCGCATGGCTGTTCCATTATTGGTAGCGGATTGTCAATGCCGGGCCACTGGTGGACCAGACTTCACCAATCAATTTCCAATATCGCGCCGGTCACATGTGCTACCTGGGGCTTCTCTTTCTTGTGCCTTCTGGCTGGTGTAAAATCAATGCTTACCAACTCGCCCAGTCGTCAACTTTGTTGACAAACAGGTTGAATGAGAGGACGAAGATGGTTTACACGGTATGAAAGCGAACTGAACAAGGGTAAATGGCGTACGCCTCAGTTCGCAGGTCGAGCCAACATATCGGCAAGTGGACTTGTCTTCATCTGGGCCCTGATGAAGACAAGTTCACTTGTGGAAATGTTGGCTCGACCTGCGAACAGATTCGTACCGCATTTACCCTTGTTCAGTGCTCCTTCATTGTTGACAAACAGTGGCATCTATTGGCACCTTGAGAAACGAGTACAAACATTCCTTTCTGCTTTTCGTGCAACAAATAGACAATTACAGAGTCTTTGTTGTTTGAAAACCTTTATTTATTGACACATTATAGAATGACATAATTTAGTTCAAATTCAGTTATTTCAATTTTGCAAAAATTGTGGCTTAAGTGACGTTTATTCCGTCATTGTTGCCACGCTTTTTTTCTCCACAGTCGCTATACCAGTTTGGTCTAAAAACCACGGGATGTCAAATTGTGAGCTCATGCAAAAACCAACGATTCTAAAAAACCGGAGAGCATGACATTTACATTCGTTTCTGCAGTCGGGATGCTTTGGGTGGCACTGAAAAAAATAAAAGTAATAGAATGATGCTTTAGTGTTGTTATTTTTGTGCGGTAAGCTATAGAAAAGCAGCAATCCGTGATCATGAACCCATTACCTTCCAATGCACCTCTAACATGTTCCTGTGTCTTCTGAGTATGACAATATAGTTATGGAAGATGCGGTCCCTCTATGTCTTTCCTAGCGCTTCCACCATTTGTACTCGCGACACAGCATACAATTACTGATCTTTAAGTCTTTTTTGGCATCATAGTCCAAACGTTACGCATATTTAAATAAAAATCATCATTTTTAATTCCGTACCAACTGTTACAGAAGCAGTGTCGCGGCGCGTTAACTCTCTGAGGAACAACTCGTTAAATAATATATCACGCTGGCACCTATATGTCTGCATTCCTAATATATAATTTTCTGTAATATAATAGCCGCGCTGTTCATCTCAAAACTTGTGTGCCCAGCTGGGAGTGCCATCCAGCTTCAGCTGGTATCAAGGGAAGGTGGATGGGCATATCCGCAATGAATTTGCATTTTATTTGTTGGTTGGTGTACCGGGTATGCAGAAACACTCCTTGAAACATATCGAATTGCTAGCAATCTGCCAAATAGAAAAAGTGCACCTGCGGTCAGGGAGCGATATGTCGGAATTACCCACATCACCGCAGGTTTAAACGGAAACATACACAACGTTATACGCCAAACACATCATAACAGTACAATTAGAAGGCACATCTTTTATTTTGTGAGAATATACCTAAAAGATAAATGTAAAAGATAACAAGGTAGAACGTTTGATAAGCGTTGCTTTTTGGGTAGATTGCAATCACAATACATTTAGGCGCTAACTTTTGTAACTTTCTATTGGCTCTAGGTATTGCCTGTTAGGCCACACAAAGAGACAAAATATCACAGACTAGAATGCACTGAAGTACAGATATAACTGGGGCAGCGTTAAAGGCTCCGATTTCAAGCCTATTGAGCCTACGGCTTGCCAATTCCAAAAGCGGAGAACTACGAGCATGCCTGCGGCAGGTGAAAGTCTGCTGGTGACATGTTGGGGCACTGGATGGTTAATGGTTTGTGTGAATTCGCGAGACTAAATGAGTTTGCCCAAGGCGATGGGTCTGCCAACCAGGGTAGCTGCTTTAAGATGGGGAAGTCAGCTGGAAACATTATGCAGGACGTTTAGTATACGCATTATCGCTACATCACTAAATCTCGTTCCTGCGGCTTGGCTAAAATGTGGCTGTATACCTAACTACAGTATTGGTCAAAAATCCTGAAGCCAAATAATTTCCGTGCAAGCCGCAGAATCGAGACTCCACCGCAACATTAAAGGCCGTAGGGCCTTTAGGAAGCTGGGCAATGATCTCTTCTTACAGCACAGATAATGTAAAAGCATGTTACGGTCGTTTAGGCTTGAACGCTTCGTTGAACGCTTTATTTGGTGGCTGATACGAACATCCTTTGGCCTCAAGACTTTTGAACAAGAGTATAAATTGTGCAGCCCTTTACTTGGATTCATAAGGTACTAGTGAATACTGAGTATTTAAGTTTATACAACAACAAATTTAAAGAAAGAAATTCAAAGCTATATTGATTACGGAATTAGCAAAGTGTTTGCGCGCGAGAAGCCCTCAAGGTGAGCAGAAGATGGAAGACGATTCTGCTGCCAACATTTTACCCTCAAGAGCTTAATTGCATAGCCCGAAAAATTTGCTGTGTGAACATATCCACGCATCCAATGAATAGCATAGCAACAGGAAGCAAATGTTGCAGCAATATTATTCAATCTCTTCTTATCATCGCAATGAATACCTAAGGTAACAATCATGTATGAAAAAAATATGATTAACAGGTAAAGATATGTTACCTGGCATTTTAAAATCAATTCGATTGAGACATACCTTTCGTGACTGCCCATTGGTGTTAGGACTAAGTGATAATTATTTTTGAGAATACAAAAGAGTGTTTTGCAACCCTGTGATTGCTATATTTTTACGTTGGCCAACATAAAAACAATAACTAGATATGTCCCTGTCTGTTGTGTAAATGATAGATTTTTATGTTTTCTCGCAAATGTCCCTCGAATCAGCATACTGTGTGAACTTCCAAGTGATCCTGGATTTGTTTCATTCACCTCATCTGACCACTGTTTTTGTTTGGCCATTGTACAATGATGTCTACCAAAGTCGGCACTGCATGAACAGCGACTGCATGTCAAAATGCATATGCAAATGCATGTGAACGTTCCCTGAATTCGTAATATCAGTAATTGCTAGTCAGTAATTCCTCGCTAATAAACGATGTCCTGATTAGGTTTGTAGTTCCTTCAGACCCTTTATTTTGGCTTTCTGTCTATTCCCCTGTTATGAGTTATTGTCGCAATATATATTCTTGGATAAAGTTTTTTTGGGTAGGATTTTGACCTCCAGAGCGGTTTAGTGCCCCGCCATGGTGGAAAGGTGGTTTAGCGCTTAAATACTCTGCTCACAGATGCGGTATTCAGTCCGACCGCGTTGGCTGTCAGGGCCATCACGGCCGTCATGGCCGCTCTGCGATATCACTTGGACGCTTAAGAATCTCAGGTCGTCGAAATTTTGGGAGCTCTGGACTACGGGCTCTCCATAGCCCCCATTGCTTTGGGGCGTTAAACCCCCCCCCCCCCCCCCCCCACACACACAGACACAACCAAACCAAAAAGGCTTAGGCTATAGACACAGTATGGATTTCTGTGCAACTTTTGACCAAAGGGAAGAGCAAGAAAAACAACAAATTTAAATGTAGGGGTGCGTTTAGGTTATCGAAGAGATTTATATGAAGTGCATATTCGGCTTTGTTAACTAGGAGCGAAATAAAATTGCTCCTGTTTTTATTCGCCTTTTCGTATGCCAAATATATGACAGCTGCAATTCTGTTTTTCGTAGTCGTTAATAACTACATGAATATGTGTTGACATCCGAGCAACATCTTCAAAAGCCTCTTTCTGCAGAACGAACAGGGCAAATCAAGAATGCTAGCAGATATTAGGAATAGTCTAGCATTCACCAAGACCATAAATCGCTACCCAGGTTAGTTCATACAAATAAATGTGGAAGGTAATTAAATGAAGTACATTTAAGAACCTACACACAACACTTCTGGATTTACAAATGATCTATTGTGAGAGACGAAACAGAAGAAATAACAAACATATATTGGCATAGTGGTGGCACATGTTGCGAGCAATATGGAAAATTTCATTCTTGACTGAAAATAAGCCCTTTTTTGGTGCTAATAACTGAGAGATCGCTAATGCACGTTTGCTTATATTTCTTGATGGCGTTCAGCTGCTCACATTCACGTTCCAACGTTCCCCTACCGATAATACTGGCATGGGAACGCCTAGCAGAAGGGGGGCAGTACTTGACGTGCCAGGCTAGGTTGCTTCCCAAGCCTGAACCCAAAGTCCTTCGGTAATTCTTCATGTTGTTTATGTGTTTTCCAGTTTCTCCAATTTATACTTTTTCCGCATGAAACTTGTAATGATTACACCACATCAATGCCAGATTTACTAAACATTATCTGTTGCTTGTTTTTACAAGAGCCAGTTTCTCCATGAAAACCTGATATCTTGGCGCAGAGACCCGAAACTTTGCAGGAAGATAAAGAACTATAGTAACTACAAGGCTTGTGGATATAAAGAACTTCTATATTCTTTTTCCTACGCTCTTTTATTGAGTTTGCGGTATCTGGAGAAAGCTGAGTCAGTTTTCTTTCCCCAAGAATTCTCCTAACCCAGAGAAAATGAAGGGTGAAACGCACAGCGTTCAATCTCTGAGATTCTAGCCGAGACACAGATGCACACCATACAGACAGACGTTTCTTCAAAACATCCAAGAACCATAGTGTAGCAATGCTCCAGTTCAGCTACATCGGCCATACCGATTTATATGCAAAAGCACTTTATAGAGCACGAGGAACTTTACATCACAAGTGCCTTTTCGTAGAACATTGAATTCTGAAAATAGGGATCTAATGGTTTTTTCAAGAACATATTTGGTAAAGGCCGAGGTGGAAATTCCTAAAGCGACTTGACAGGACTGATTTAAAAAACTGTATTGTCATTGCGATTACTTTCACTAACTTTAGCTTCATTATCACAGTTTCTACCACAACTATAATTATCACTAACTTCATTGCCATTGTCATTGCTAATAGCGTCACGATAGAGTAGGTGAATTCCGGTCTATTTCTCGTCAGTTAGCTTAACCCTTACGGTATCGGTATGCTCCGACTGAAAACGAGGATGTATTTCTTATGACCTTGAAACAGAGGATATAAAATCTGATATGTTTGTCCATCCATCCAAAGTTTTGAAAGCCAATTACGACGAAAAGGTCGGTGTGTTTCATCCTTCCTCAACTCCTGCCTTCCAGCTACCCCCAACCAGAATCAAAGAAGAGGGTGAAAATCAAAGAAATCGCGAATGCGGACTCTAACGTAATCACAGAAAATGCTGCGAACAAGCCTCTTGCAGGCGGTTGTTGGAAGGGTTATCCCGTGTTATTAATAGCTAGGTGTATTTTGTGAGATACAATCTGCGCTCGGTTCAAGTGAAACGCATAGGAGCGTGTAAGCCGGCGCTGGTTATTCTTTTACACTTTCTGCGAGCCCGTTGAAGAAAACGGCGCAAATTAATATAATCGGAAGGCTTCCCGAAGGAAACGTGGTCGAAATCGCTTCTTGCTAGCGGGACACGGCATCCTGAACTGCGTCGACACGAGCGCCGTGCTGTCTTGCAAAAAGACCACGGCAGAAGCTGCTAGAACATTCGGGTATAGGGGAGAAAACCTGGGCCAGGGGGCGCTGCGCCGCTCTGTGCGTCAGCGCCCTCCATGGAGACCCCGTCAAAATCTACGCGCAGCCCGGCCGCGTCGTCTGCTAGCCGCCGCATAGAAAAGCATGTTGTCGTCTGCTCCGCGCTGCTTTCTAGCACGTGTTTGCGCGCGCGCGCTCGGTTGTTTCTCTCCTCCTCCGCTCGCATTGTGGCCACCGTCGCGCTCTAATGGTGATTTCCACTGGTCGATCGGAGCTGGGCACCCGAGCCGACCTAAAGCGCTACAGAGCGAATCAGCCTTGATCGACCAGCGGAACGTGTAGAGCGCGCGGCGGAAGTAACGCTGAGCCGGTTTCGAAAGTTGTAGCCGCATCCCAGCGCCAAAATGTTTGCGGTTGATAAATAGGCAGGAGTGCGGCCCTCAACAACTTGCTTTCTCATTTTTAAACGCTGCAGACGTTTTTCGATAGACGTACTTCGACATATTGCCGCAAAAAAACGGTGATGCCCAGTGTCCTCTGCCGATGTCGCTGAAACGGTCAAAAACAGCCAAAAGTATCCAGCAGCATCCGGAAGTGACCGCGTCAGCGACTAGAACTTCCGGCGAGATCCGACTTCGGTCGGCGGATCGAGCTGGAGCGTCTCGAGCTGCCCCAAACGACCAGCGGAATACGCGCAACCCATCTTGGTCGACCAGTGGAATTCGAAATCGTCGTCCCGGAGCAAGAAAACGTGCCCCCTAGCGACCAGTGGAAATCGCCATAACAATGAGGGGGGAAGAAGAAAGAAAGAAAAGAACTAGAAGGAAAATAATGACGGCGCACTTTTTTCGCGAAGCTTGTGTGGAAACGGTAACGGGATGGTTGTGGGCCTTTCTTTTTTTTTGGGGGGGGGGGGGGGATATCTCGTACCGTTCGTGTGTCGTACTTCTCTAACTGGCGGTGCTGAAGCAGCCATCGTGGAACCGGGTCGGCCTCAAGAAACAGATATTCGTCATTAATGCGACCACTTTACGTCAATCATCCTATCCTCATACGCGATCCTGCTTCGGGAGCTCAAAACTGCGCGTTCGCTATAGGAGATAACTGAACTAGGAATTGCGCAGCGTAACAGTGGAATTAAGAAGACAAAGATTTCCGTGGAGAGATGTCCCTGTCTGCATGGAAAGTCGTCAGACATTTCCTCGCTGTTCGTCTCGTGGAGATGAAACTGCCGCAAAAATGGCATGCCTCGGCTTCTGGGGAATGACCCAGGTCGTTAAGAAACCCCTCATCGTTAACGGTAGCTAGGTCATTGATTTCGGATGGCAGCGCCGCAGCAGTGAACTTCACCTGGCCGGTGTCGGCAGGAACCAAAGGGTAAGGCGGCATGCTTTGTGCCTTTGTAGGGAACGCATCCTAAACGCGCCGAAAACAGGCCCCACGGCGCCGGCAGCACTGCCTAAAACGTTTGTCCCCAAAGAGCTGAATAGGCCCCTTTCAAATGACCAGTCACAAAGGGAAAGGAAGGAGCACTCGAAGGCTGGACCCTTCATTCTGTGAACATGGACAGAGGCATCAAGAGGTGCCGCCTCAAGTCCTTCAAGATACCCGTCGTTTGCCTCCTGCCTTCAAGCAGCGAATCCGCGTTCATTTTTTTTTATGTATGTCTGAGCCTGCCAACAAGCGCTCTTTGAAAAAAATGTCCGGCGATCAATTAATCATAATTTCTTGCTTTCAAAAGCACCGATAAAAAACATGCCTCCAGCCAGCCTCTATGTCAGCCGGGGCCCAGAAAAAAGCAAAATTAAGAAATCCCACTGGCAAAGAGCGCCGGCTTTGCGCGCGAGAACGCGCCACCAACCCCCCTCGTCCTCACTCTCCTTCTCCCGCTCCGCGTGCACGCGCGGCTGAACGTAGCACGCGCTCCCGAGCGAGCGGGCTGCGCAGACTCCGCAGACAGCCACGCGCAGCGCGGGCGCGGATGCGCGTAGGTTTTGTAGTTCCTCTCCGCTCCGCTGGAAACCGAGCGCTGGCGTCGCGGAGCAAACTCCAGCTTTGGTTCCCTATGGGCTAGAAGGCATAATCGCAGCATATGCATCTCACTACATGGCCGCTGTCCTTCTCCTTCTGATTGGGAACACAGAGAGAAGGCGAGCTCTGACGGAAGGTACTAAAGAAATTCAGTGTACACTGGCAAACGAAGAGAGCGAAGAACATCGCCATGCTTTCCGCCGTGTTTGAGACCCTCTTCATTTTTAGAAGGTTCGGCAATGCTTAATTAGGATCCCGCTGCACCGCGAATGCTGGTTTTGTGTTAGACTGCGACCGCGGACGCAGTCAGAAGGCGGTTTTCGAGAAGTCACATAACATAAATATTGCATAGAGTCATTCAATTGGACAGCTGATGAAGCTGCGCGTAGTGCGAACAAGTCATTTTTGTGCAAGTATTCACAACTCTCGCATTTGTGAAAATCTTCTCTAATGTGTGTACTTCTGGTTGATAACGTATGCAAGTTGATCTGAGCTCATCGTTCGTCGCTTCATATCAACTACACATATCTCGCCAAGTCTATTGGAGGTGGAGAACAGAAGACACATGGAAACTGATTATACAGACGTATACATATGAATCAGACCTGGAGTCCTTGAGCCACGGGCAGAGCATGCTACCCGTATTAGAGAGGGGCATTATTTTACAGATTGCTTAAAGGTGGTTCTTATGTCGACATGAGCTGTTCTTTGACAATGTATAATAGCTGAAGGCTTTCTGCTAACGGCTGTGTGTTAGATACTACAGTCACAAATAAGAGAATTGTTATTTAGCAAGAATCAAATTTTCGTGCTGGAAGGAAGAACATCGACAAGAAACACCGGCGGGAGCCATTAAATTTCACCTCACAGCGATGAAGTTTTTATTAACTGTATTCGAAATTATTTGGTAAAGTACATTTTTGTGGGCAGCCACCCTTACATGTGTACTCAACTAAATGTTTCATATATAGAAAACGTTTTACATGTTATGGACACAATATTACTATATCAGTAGGACACAGCTCTGAACGTGGTACTTGTACGTAATAGCCTTCTTCAAATTGAGGGAAAAACCGGGTTATTTTCGTTAGTGACAGGAAGGCCCTGGCGGGTACAAAGAACTTGAATAGGTTGCATATGTGGGCTCTAAGAACTGAATGTATTTGTTATTAGCTTGGCAAGAACTATCGTAAAATCTTCATCCGTTTATTAGTAAACCTCAAGCAGATGGCAATACATTCATTCAGTTTAGCTTGTGCACAATGGAGTCATTTGTTTATCAGCGGAAAAACATAATTTGCAGTGGTAATAAGATGCTCCACGCCTAAATAAGATTCCAAATTGCTGAAAATTTATATTCTGTTACTCCAAATTCTCTTCAGTAATTGAAGAAAAATTCTCAGCCATTATGTGTATTCTGCTGAGTATCAGTCATCATTTCTTGCATTTTCCGCCGACAGCATTTTAAATTTAGCCAGTAAACTCTTTCTTTTTCAGTCGTTCTTTAAAGCCGCTTATTTGTCCAGTGTAGATTTCACTTGTGATTTGAAATAGTGGTTAGGTTTCATAATACTGCCATTTGTGATACTATTATTGAATGTCATATTATGATCATGCTTCTTTACCTAAGGAACCCCTGCCGCTCATTTTGAAACCATACGTGGCCTCATTCGCTCCTGATTCTGTATTTTATGCTTCATTCGGTTTCATGAGAAGTGAATATATACAGCCATTTGAAGAACACGATGTGAAGAATTAGTCACAATAATAAACATTGAAAGTGACTCACAAAAGCCAGGCAGTAAACGTGGTCCCAGAATGCTGCCCTGTATTGGGAAAAGTGAAGAAGTTATGTATATATTAAAGACTCACATCATGGTGACACAAATTTCAATGCAAGAATTGATTTTATAGTGATGCTAAATATGCTATAGGGATGCATTTGCATGATGGCTTCACCAAAAAGCAACTGCAAGAAGGTTCATGCTAGTGCCAAATAAACCTTTCAGAGTGGCGGTTGATATCGCTTAAGCACTGTACAAAATATTGATAACCCCCTTTAGTTAAATATTACATGCATTCAATAAGAATTCCTGTAGCTTCAGAGGGTACTACAATGAAATACATGGCCATTGGTAAATCTTGAACGACTACCTTATTAGGTGCGTGCATTATTACTGAGCCTGCGTCTACCCTCTGTAGACTTGAATTCTGCCAAATTACTACAATAATTAGGTGGTGTTGACTGCTGCTCCTTTTTCTGCTTGTGAGAGATATCCTTTCGATATCGTACATAACTGGGACAGTGAAACGGCACTCGTTATCTCCGTGTTTGGTTGTTCCCAATAATCCACTGCATTTCGCAAATGTATGAGAACGCTGCTGCTGGCTAACTGGTAATTGATTACTATAGATTTCCGACAGAATAGCTCTCTCTAAGTAAGACTTTATAACATATTGTGAGAACAACACAGCTCTAAAACAGGTATTGTAGCAAAAGATTTTTGCCCCAAATAGCCCATTTCCTGCTCGAAATTTTGGCTTCTTTACAGTCGTTACCATCATCATCAGCCGGACTATGCCCACTGTAGGGCGAAGGCCTCTCCCATATTTATGCAATCAGCCCTGTCCTGTTCTAGCTGCATCCAACTGATGCCTGTGAACTTCTTAGCTCAGCCACCCACCTAACTTTCTGTTGCCCCCGCTTACGCTTTTTTTCCCTTGGAATCCAATTTTTTACCATAAGCGACTATCGGTTGTACTCTCTTCGAACTACATACCGTGCCCATGTCGATACCTTCTTGATTTAAACTTGACTGTCATTAAGTTGAGTTATTTCTCCGATCCACGCTTCCTATTTCTTTACATGTTACAACTACCATTTTGAGCTCAATAGTCCTCTGCGTTGTTCTTAACATAAATAGCACCCTTTCCTTTGCCTCCACGTTTCAGCCCCATAGGTGAGTACAGATAAGGTGCAACGGCTATAGACATTCCTCTTAAGCGATACTATTAAGCTGCTAGTCATAACCTGTATTTTCGACATGCACTCCATCACATTCCTATTCTCCTAATTAGATTTCTTTAATGACCAGGATCTGCGGGACTACCTGTCATAAGTAGGCATATTCATATACGGCTTACAGTGCTTCTCCAGCTATTGCAAGCTACTTTTGCTTCCTTAGGCTGTTGAACATTATCTTAGTTTTCTGCATTATGATATCTAGGCCCACCTTTCTGCTTTTCCTGTCTGAGTTATAAATCATTCTTTGCAGTTTATCCCCTGAGTTGCTTAGCAAGACGAAGTGATCAGCGAATCGCAGATTACTGAGGCGTTCTCCGCAAGCTGTGAACAGTATTGAGTTAGATCGTGTCTCCTCGCCTAACCACTTTCTTTAAGGGAATTTTGTTACCTTCTTTATGCTGAACAATGGTTTCTGAGCAGCCGATAATATATATCTTCCAGTGCTTAGGCTCATCTACACCCCGATTTCACAATGCCTGCATGACTGCCAATGTTTCTATTGAGTCAAATGCTTTTTCGTAATCAATGAATTTACAGTAAGCTGATATAACAAAACAGGTTTGTCCTGCACGCAACTATATTACAATGAAGGTCGGGTTAGCATAATTGATTCTAATTGCTTTTACTGTAATAACTTGATATATTTTCTCGTGATGTAATAGAAAGCAGAATTTCAATATATTTACCACTGAGTTGCAGGCGCCTGCGTAAAATTTTATTTCGAAACCTACTTTTTGAAACTTGAATCATTTTACAGCTAGTAAACAAACTCGTCTTGATTTTATTCCGTTTAGGTGTCCATAATTTCGCAATGATTACCAGTATTTCTTACTGTGGCAGTCAAAGCAAAGCTAAAGGTGTAACAATGAGTTAAACAGATACACTGCTGAACAGGTTGCATTTATAGATCCACTAACGAACGATTATAAATCTGCACTGTTAGTCTGCCCTTGAAAAAGTTTATATTATTCACTCTATATTGTTTTTCTGGTAGGGCGCCAGGAACATAATCCCAACTTGGAAGGCAAAACAGTGCACTTCAAAACACAGACGCAGAAAGAGAACGACAACACAGCGCTGACTTGAACTGGTTTTTTATTACAGAGTGACAGAATACATGTGTACGAAAAGTGGGCGGGAAAGAATTGATAACTTTTTTCGATTTTAGTCTTCGCATCTTAGGATCGTGTCATCTGTAACAGTTTTTACCTATTGGCCTTTCCCTTTTTCGCTTCTTTATAGCTTTGCTGTTCTGCCTTGTTTTTACCTGTTTTGTTATCGTGCGCCATTTAACTTTGGGTGCGTTGTCGTTCCGCCACGTGCAAGCTCAGCAGCGGTTATCAATTCTTTCCCGCCCACTTTTTGTACATATGTATTGGGTCGCTCTCTAATAAAAGCAGATGAAGTCAGCGCTTTGTTGTCGTTCCTTTTTGGGTCTGTGTTTTGAAGTGTGCTGTTTTGCTTTCCAAGATGATTTACCAACTAGCTCGTTCCTTCACCCTTTCAAGTTACATAAGCCCAAGTATATTCCGGCCCCATGCCAACTATATTATTGGCATTTGTAAAACATTTCTTATAACATTTACACCCAGCTATTCATGGCTGAATAATAGTTTAACTTTTTTTAGCCGTAGATATTCCGCCGCATACATTCAGCCAAGAGGTGATCAAGATGATGAGTGCTTTTATTCAGTATGTAAAATATCCATGGCATCCTCAAGAATTGAGTTAAAGAACAATGCCACTGTTCATCAAAGCACGTGCTTACGTAACTCTAGAGCAATACCGAAGCTAGCATCTAAAAATGCCAGAATTAACAAACCGCCTAGCCACTAGAATGTTTGCCATACCAGTAGCCGATGAAAACACGATACATATTTACATGTTAATTGTCTGCTACACAAGCCAGCAATACTCATGGGCCTTAGAGAGTTATGACAACTCAATTTGTGATTAACAAGGGTGTTCCCCTTCCGCAGGGTCTCATTGCGATTGCACACATCGCCTTGCGCAATCTCAGCTCGCACCCCTACCTCTTAGGGAATACTATGCTATCACATGTTTTAGACAGTTGTATCGCATTATAGTTGCAGATTGTCAATCGATCTTTATCATGGATAGCTTTAAGGCCACTTGGTACATGACCTCAATATAAAGTAGCTCGTAATATTCTGGTCTGAGAATAGGGGGCACACACAGGATATACTGTATCTGCGGGTTTAATTCTCAGTCCTTTAGACTGCGCTGTTTTAAAGGAAGGCCTTGTCTTATGAGTGGTGTCACCACAGTGTGTGGAAAAACCTCTCAACAAAATGTCGATTGAGAGGGTGTGCACGAACAGAAACCTAATAATAAAGTCTCTTTCGTGTCTGGCTTTCGAGCCCGCGCCATAAAGAACAGAACTGCTTGCCTGGTCGACGAACGAGAGCACAACTTCGCTGCTGCTAACAACGCCTTGTTTAAAACAGCAATGCACTTTTGTGTTGTGCAGGAAACTTTGTCGGGATCATCAAGTTCATCTGCAACATGCTCATGCACTCTGAAGTGAACAAATTCTTCTTGATCTTCAGTATGTGCCGCTCCTTCAGTTAACCAAGACGAATATGCTATCCACATAAGCCATCTGGGTGATTGAAGATTACGTCTTCGAGTGCAGTGGTGGGCGAATCCACCTGATTGCTTGAGGGATCCGAAAAATAAAGAAATGATGTTGACGCTTCTAATGTACCAATTGGACCATAAACTCTCAGGCTTTTACGTTTCCTCAGTGTAGAGTCTGCAAAGCTCTCAAAGTGGTTCTCTGATGATAGATATAGATGTAAATTTTTATAGACTTTAACTTCCAGTATGTATCATTATCACGCTTGTTGTCTACGGAATAGTCAGTCAGAGTTATGTAAAAGGCTAAGTATACAAAACGCGAGTAACAGAATGTCTCCTCAATTGCAACCAGACCCCATATATTTAGATCTTTTGGAATGGGGGCCTAAGACACAGACATAAAAGATTATTTCTCTCAAAATTTTAGGACGAAAAGAACGATACGCCTACGCTTAGCGTGCACTCATTTCCTCATCTGCTTCTGCTGTCAAGCTACTTAGATCACTGCCGCTTCGTTTCCCGTTAATAAACAATATTCTTGATGAAGTTCTTCGTGTCTGTCTGGTGAGCTTCGCTGGCAGACCTTCTGGTATCTTCCTCGATGATCTTTGGCGTTTTTCCTGTAACCTGCAGACAGGACCGATGGGGGAGCTCGCAATAACCCCGGCCTGGGTTCGGCAACAAAATTATTTAAGGAGGGCGGAGACCACGACACCTCTACACTGCCTTTCATCCTTGTCTGCCATCACGTTTGTCAATATTGCCGCACGGCGCCCAGCCTCTCGATCGCGCGCCCAGTCCCCAAACCTCTTCTTCCTCCTTCTGCTCATTTTGCTCGAATCTGCAACACGCTCCGCACCCTGAGATGAGACGTAGCTCACAGGTTGAACGTTGTCATCTCATAGGCCTCTGATGACCACCATGATGAAGTCGGTTCTAATCTCACTCGTGAATCTTGTCAATGACGAGATGAGATACGAAGACCGGTTTCCAGCTTCTGCAACAGGAACACCAAGAGTGCAAAACGAAAGAGAGGAGAGAGTAAACTTTAATTGTTTAACGGAATAGGGTGGGTGGTTTCCTCAGTCCAGGATACCATTGGCTTGGGCTGCCTCCCGGGCCCTGGTGAGCAGGTTGCGCTGCCCAGAGACCCATGTGGGCCAGCTCTGCCTCCCACTCCGCTTGGCTGAATGCTCGAGCTTTAGATTTCTCGAATTGTGCTATGCAGTTCTAAATTATGTGAAGGATGTCCGAGTCTTGACCGCATGCAGTGCATGTGTTATTTTTGAATGTTTCGCGCCAGATTTTGTGGTACTTTGCAAAATGAGGAATGGTGTGGCAGCCCAGATTCGAATCGTGCAGTATAGCCAAAAATTTGAGTTGTAGTTCTTCCAAGTGTTCTTCTGCTATATGGTCAGCAAACGACTGCGCCGATTCGTCGGGCTGAGTGAGCACAGTACATAAATCCCTCGGTTCACGGAAAAGTTCAGTATGTACTGTGATACTGGATTACTTTTCCCGTAACCTTTGGCAAACCTTATGTTGAAGACCTGCGACTGATGGATGGGGTCCAAGAGGCTGTCGTAAGAGCTGTATACCGGACACTCATAGTGCTCGCCCAGCATCTTCAGTTTCGCGTCGCCTTCCCCCTGATGTTTCTAACTGTTCGAGAAATCAGAGTCATCGCTGATCTTCTTGAGTGTCATCTTAGCCATAGCCCTCGCCAATTTTGCACGATATCCAGAAGTTCCGGTTCTATCGGAGAGAAACGAGAGCCCCGCACCTTCTGGTATCAGTTGTGATGCCATTTGCGTTGTTTGCAAAGGTTGTGCTACTTTAAAGAAAATGGTTCACTTAGTGGTTACTAGTTTTCTGGAGGAGTGACAGGCTAGATATCCCGAGCACTGATTATTTCATGCAGTTCCGGCAGTACCTCTGGCTTGATGCTCGCTTCGTAAAGCTCCTGCTCGCTCTCAGTCATCTTTGAACACGTCGTTTAGGGCGCAATATATTCAATGTCGAACAGCTGGCGCAACACAGACAGGGCGCAGGACTTAGACGTCATCTGCTGGTTGGAGCCCTTCGCCCCTCATAAAGGTCTTAAGGCTTCGTTCCACTTCAATGTCAGCATATACGGCATTTATCTTGTTCTTCTGCTGAGGCTTGTGAGATCGGTGCTGAACGTTGATAGCTACAGCACGACGTTCTAGACGCACTCCCTTGACGTTAACGCTCTGACACAATTCACACACTTTGTCAGAACACAACACTTTGGGTTTCAAGCGTGTTCTTTTTCTTGGCACTGGCTTTTGTTTTTTTCTGTACTTGTGAAAGAGTAGCCGCCACTTTTGCAGGCTGTTCGATAATTCGTTATCTTCTTTGAGCGACTGCAGGAGCTGCATAAGTGCTCGCTGCGTTACAGGATACACATCTTGCATTTGTTTAGTAACACCAAAAACAATATCATCGTTTTGCAGCTCTGCATCTTTATTAAGGTCTACAGAGGTCGCTGCGGCACCTCGAAGTACTACTGTGGCATTTTCCTCGCGGATATATCTCCTAAACTTAATGTCGTGAGCTCTTCGAGGGACGCTGAATAGCTCTTCTGCTTGGTGTTTTTCCTGTCTTGTTTGCAGACTATGAATGTACTTTCATCCTCGTCTATTGACGGCTTCTGCGGGCCATGAGTGAGGTCATCCTCGCTACATCCTACAATATTCTCCTTGAAAGTCTTGTATCTCCCCAAGCCGATGAAGTCGATTCCTTTGAATGATCGCTCCGTGGGTATGTCATCAGGCGCTCATTCTCATTCTTCTTTATTTTGGCGGTTCGGAAACAATATTGCTTTAAAGACTGGCCAGAATCTGTGGTCCGCCTTAGAGTTCGTGTAATTTACTCGATTTGTTTTTTGCTTCGGTAGACTTCTGCCCGGATCCGTCCTTTATTTCAATGTGCTTCTACCAAAGGTGTGTTCCACAGTATGGCAGCCGCTGCTGGGTGATTGTCGGCAACGCACTGAGCTCACTAAAAATTGTTACGACAGCCGCTCCTCGGTGACTGTCGACATCGCACTAAGCCCACCTAGAACTATTACTCTTTTCCTTGACTCGCTGTATTCAGGTTCCTACAAAAATGCATTTGGAGCTGACTCAGGAAAATGTGACCGTGGAATCGATGTGACCGTGGTGGAACTTTGGATTGTTTTTCTTTAGGCTCAGTGAAAGATTCAACGGTTAGGTGATTCCGCGAAATTCACCGTTCAAACTGCTGCGTTCGTAGCGTAATGACTGTCGGTAGCATGAGCAGGTGCATGAAGAGTCTCAATGTGGTGACAGAGAAGTGTCATTGTTTGCGCGGCAGTTTTCTCATTTTCTAGTGCAGCTGCTGCGTCTTCAGCACAAATGTCCCCTCTAAAAGCCTGCATCTTCTCGGTTAGTACGCGTAGGCCATCGTTGCATGTTTCCAGCATAGCGTGAATACGCTTTAAAGTAGAATGTATTCTGCTTCGGAATTCTAAAGATATCTTGCCTCTTGAACAGCCGGGTCAGAAAAGCTCATTTAATAATTCGCTTCCTTTTGATGCGATCCATGGTGTCTCAATGAAGCCCTCTATGTCTCTATCCGGTGGGGTTCACTGGCGGAGCTCATGTTATCTTCATGGACGGCTGCTGGCGTTCCTCTCGCAACTTCCAATAAAGAACAATGGAGGAGCTCACGTTACCTTCCTCAATTTCGGCACCAAAGTTATAAAAGAACGAGGGCAGACACCTGGCCGCCTCTACACTGTGTTTCAATCTTTGGCTGTGATCACGTTTGTCAATAAACCAACATGGCGCCAGATTCATTTTTGTTGTTGTTGTGCCCTCAGATATTGGCAGATACCCACAATGGGAATTGGACGCACGTGAAACCAGTAGTAAGGAAGTTATGTTGTCAGATATAAGATAAAAAACTCGAACACGCACACATATATATGCGTATGCAATACGACCACAAAAGGCCCTATTGATCATAATACAAAAAAGAATAATTTCAACGCAATAAAACGTGAAGGGGAGAAGCAGCGGAATCGGCACACCTAGGAGGGAACCCGACCAGAGGCGCTAACAAATGTGTGTACCGCTGAATGAACTGTCCCACGCTGATCCCAGCTGAGTAGAGCTAATGAAAGTAAATTTGAAACAGCCAAGGATATAGATAAACTTTTGCAATTAATTTAAATGAGTTTTCGGAGGGAGGCGAAACAGTGACAGGTCAGGAAAAAAATTCTCCAGCGTCTCTACTTATTGCAGTAAGAACCCATGGCTTAATCAGAGCAACTGATCAATGAAGATAATATTGAGGGGAGGAATCGTGCACCTGAACTTTGGCAGCCACATCTCGCACTGACGTTAAAGGCACTGTCCAGGATTCTATTCAAACTTCAAATGCCTGAAGTCTTCAAAAGATAAAAAGGCCGAATTTGAGGATTTCTTCCAAAGAAATTGTTTGAATCGCGCCGCCACCCATAAAGAGACGCGTTTCTAGCCCAAAACCTCATCTTCCCACTCCTCGTGGTGTTTGCAGATCTTGCTTTAATCTGTAGTAGGGAGCTCTACCGTTGGGCACTACGAAAAGGTCCATTATGAAAACATAAGTATTGTGTATGGGCCTTTACTTAAAGTTTTTTGAAATGCAATTCCCAGAAAATTAGCTGTGCACCATAACTACATCCCGAGGTCAAGCTTTTGCAATTTATATCCTTGATATCTGTTAAATTCACAGCCAAGCATGAGCGCTGCTAAATGTTTTTGGTGATTTTATGGCTGCTTTCTTCGCAATTGTAGGGAAACTATCGGGATGGTGCTTTCTGCACCAAATCATTTCATTGGTTTTATAATACCGGAAATATTTATGAGGCCGCAAACGTTCAGAGACCTCATTACTTGTCACTAATTTGCCAGTTTTGTCTATGCTAACAAAGTGCAACTGACGTCACATGCGATTTCGTCAAAATGAATTCGCATAATCCTTCTTTTCTCTAGCCTGTCACTTCAGCACTGCAGATGTGGTCGTTGAGCCGCGGCTATCGCCAGGCAATATATTGAATATTTACAGTGGTTTACTTTGCCATATGAGCACCTAACTGACTTGAAGTTACAGGGCTATATTCAAGGTTTAAATGCAATGTAAACAATAGGAGAGGACCACAGATATATCAGTTAAGTCCAATTCATTATGATAAGAGCAAAAACTAGAACTCTCACAACTCCCTGCGCTGAGCTTGGAAGGTCAACAAAATAAGGGTTCTATAGACCCAGCAAGCTGTGTTTAGCATGCCGTAGTTTTTAAACAGTGATTAATTTTGAATGTTTAAATACTCAATATACGTTTCGCCGTAACAAGGCAATGCTATACTTACATTGAAGTGGTCACCATACTAAGCGCGAAGAGAATATGAAGTGCATGCATCTTTGGTCCTCTAATATGAAGGTGCCGTTACCTTAAAATTACACGAAAGTATGAGAAGAAACGGCATACCTTTCTATATTTATTTATATATCATCACAAATTCACAAATGGAAAGAAGAAATAAATAAACAAAAATGAAACTACTATTGACAACTGAACCAATCTTCGTATAAGTATTCTATTTGTTTTATGCGTAACACAACAGCAATTTTCTTGGCATGCCAACGTGGAAGTTTTTGTATTTTGTGACCAAAACATAAAGGGTACGCTGAGTTTCAAGGCAGTCATTCGAAAAGGGAAATGTATCTTTCATAATACCCGGCCATGTTTACAGCGCCTTCCATGCTCTGAACAACAAATAAATATTTACTGGAGGTCGAATGATGAATCACTTATATTCTGCGATTCTATAAAAGGGGCGTGTGGATCGCGTTGCCTTTCCTACATGTCACAGATATGAGAGATGTCTCTGGGATGCGATGCATTGTTGGTGCCTGCTATACTTTCAAGTAGTTGCCTTGGCGTCAGGGAGGGATATTTACCATTTTTAGCTACTTTGGCGGAGACCCGCTCACAGCGTAGCCGACTTATGTGAAGTGCACTCCTATGGTAGCGCTGGTAAAATAATTATTTATTCATAGCTCTGAAAATTATTCCCGCAATCTCCTAATAGCTTACTCTTATTCCTGATCGTTGGTAATACTCAGTCACCATCTTCTCCGCTGAAATACTATGCCAAAAAGTCATGCAATTTGTTTTGGAGAAAGTTACTATAAATGCCAGCCAAAATATGCTGCCCAGAAGAACAATGAGCAATTATTTTATGGCAGGAAAAAAAAGTTCCACTCTAGTATTATCTGTCGGAAAGAAGACAAAACAATAACATAATGATCAAGATTCCTTCATTTGTTAGAACGTTTCTTGAAGCAGGTGCTTACCATCTAGGGTTACGCAAAAGGGCTTACAGAAAACGATATTTATTATTAAATGACTCCAGGATTCCTGATGAGGCGTTTCATATGCGTGAATCTTAAAAGCTGGATTCTGTAAACAAATATTTTCTACTAGGCTACTTGATGTTTTGACTCGCACGGGGGCTCATGCTAAATGATCGTTACATCTTTCGTTGCATTAGAGCTTCAGAGTGGCACACAGCAGCTGCGTTGCGCGACGCCGCATGCTTTTAGGGCAATGTTGTCGCAGGTACGGATCACACATGCGCTTAGAACTGGCATAAAGAGGTGGCCAGGCAGTGCAATCGCAATGTAAACGCGCTAATGTTCCCGATGCACTCATGACGCGACCAATGACTTTTCGTCCTGACGACCCTTCGTCACGGTGTAGTGGCGCCAACTTGAACGCCTTCCAGCGTGCCCTTTCAAGAAGTTGAGGTCCACGCAACGGGATGCATTTAGTACGTATCCATTGAGCGGCTTTGGGAGAGCATAACGTGCCATGAAAAGAAAAAATGCCCATTCACTGCTTGTCTTGCTTCAGTTTCTGATTGCAGCGTAGGTCTTCACTGAGGATTTCAAAGCGATAATGACAGATGCATTTGTTTTACACGTGAGAAAGAACTTGATAAGGATTTTGTTAACCTCCGCTGTGGACATTGCCAAAGCTTCTATCAGAACATAGCCATGTCTTGTTTTGAACAAGCCATTAAGAAGTCTTGCAGCCACGGGGTGCAATCCAGTTTTTGTGTGCAGGCTCTCAGGTTAGAGAACGCTGGCTTCCAGACTCCGCTCCTTGTCTCAATGGCAGGAAAAGTATTAAAAAGAGTAGCCAACAAAAGCGACTCAGGCAAGGTAAAGGAAAAACAGAGGCCTGTGGTACTCCTGTACATTCAAGGCCTATCGCACAGACTGAAGTAAGTTGCTGAAAGGCATTTTGTGCGGGTCGTTTTCCCTGCCCCAAGAAAATAACAGGAATGTGCGAGAAAGCAAATAAGGAGCGCTAGCATGGAGCAGAGGAGTATTGTGGCGTTAGGTACAAAACTAGGTTTGTCGAGTACTGCGAGGTGGTTGTTTACAAGATCCCGCTCTCATGCGGTCGTGCATATGTGGGGCAAATGGGAAGATGTCTTAACGAAAGGCACAGAAAGCACAGGTACAACTGTAACCAGGTTAGCGTATCTGAAAATCTGGCGCCACACTGCGCTAGATGCAAAGATTGTGCACCACTTTTCCATGAGACGGTGGTTCTTCTGAAATCTAAAGACAAGCTAACAAGGGAACTGTGGGAGGCCCACGGTATCGAATCCCGGAATGGGACATGTGTAAGCGACCCTTCGGTCACCCTATCGAAAGAAGAAAAGGAATTCTTGGGAAAATAAAAAAGGAGACAAATGCTTTTTTTGTGACAGGGATATCACGTTCACCCTTGATATTATAGCTACTTTGCTGACTTGTCGATTTTTGTGATGTTTTTATGTGTAATGGTATATATGTGTGTTCACAGCAATACAATTTCAGTTGATAGTTCGCGCTCTTGTGTTTCGTTTCGTTCTTTACGTCGGTTTTTCTTAAGCGCAACGATGTTTGAAAAGGAATATTATAAGTAGCCTTATAAAAACTCTCTCGAGGATCCACTTTTCACCCTTGAAGAAATTGAGGCTGTATATAATTAAATAGGTATAACGTCTTCCACTGACCCTTACCTTATATGTCCTCGTCTTGCGTTGCTCTGTTTAATGCTTATCCCTCCTTCTTTTCCTCTATTTTCAATTTTCTGTTTTTGGATACTACCCTCAGGCATGAAATATTGGCAGGGTTATATTATTCCTAAGCTAAACAGACCTCCGGACCTTGCGAGTTCATACCAGCCGATATGTATTGATTCTTTATTTGGTAAAGTACTCGAGCGTTAGCTTTATGGTGGCCTGTATATTTCTTTATAAACAAATAACTTACTTCACAGTAATCAGTATGGCTTCAATAGCAGCCGTAATATCTGTCCAAGCACTTTAATAATTGCGAGAATTATTTCAGGATTACAAACAACAGAAACATCCTGTGGCTTTAATTTCTCCAGACTTCAAAGGCACATTTAATAGTGTTTGGCATCCTTAATTTTACTTTTTCTAAGACAGAATCGGTGTCCAAAAATATATATTCCCTGTTAGCTTCCTTCTTATATGATAGCATAAAACGTGTCAATCTCCATCTTGTTCTATTTCGGTTCCTTCTTCTCTTGGTAGTCCACAAGGTCTGCTCTTTCCTCATTACTTGGGAACATTGTTCTTTATGACCTTCTAAATATATCTGACAGTATACCCATCCATATTCAGGCATATGTTGCCAACACAATTATTCTTGTACCTGGAAAGACAAGTCGCTTGTTATCTACAAGGGGATCTACCATCCTAACTTTAGTCAAAGATTCGTGCATCGAAAATCGTGTTCAGTTAAATGCACAAAAATGTTCTTATGTTTTATTTCATGACGGAGTTTTAGCATTACATATGCATAAGCTCACAATCCGTCTTCGATCTAACAGTCATAAGTACGAACCATATATTGAACTTTTAGGGGTTGTTTTTCATTCATACCTTTCCTGGATGATTCCCCATGTCAATCACTTGCAAACTAAAATATTGGCCTCTACTATTAGGCTCCTTAGTCTATAAGAGAGATGCGCAGTAACTTAGACAGGAGACAGGAAGAAACACATACAACAGTTCACAAGCGCATGTGAACTGTTGTATGTGTTTCTTCCTGTGTACTGTCTAAGTTATTGCGCATCTCTCTTATATACTATGCAGAACCAACTAGCCCGACAACACGCTCTTCTGAATTATTAGGCTCCTTAATTGGTTTCATTGACACTTTCGCGTCATACTTTCGAATTTGCGCAAAATTTATCATCAAGTCATTTTTCCCTCGATGACATATGCTGCCTCAGTATGGAGGTACACTGTCCTCTTTCTCAACTAAGAGATTGCGTCCTGTCACTGCAAAGAATGCCACTCCTCGCTCTTACTGGCGCCTACGCAACCACACGTAAAGCTGCTCTTCATGTTCTTGTAAATGAACGTCCACTGCCTATTCATCCAGACCAGCTAGGTTCTCAGTGAAGCTTTTTACACTCCGGCAACCTATACTATACGGTAACATTACATACAACCCATCTGAAACACAGCCCCTGTTTAATACCTATACGGATCATCCCTCACCGATGTGTAAAATTAATTTTATTAACCTCACCTATCAGGAAGCCATGTGCTGTTTTTCTCAACGCGCACTGCATATCTATACTGATGGGTCATTCACGCATCACTCCATGGGCGCTGCTTTCATTGTGCTTAGCACAACCCAAAATATACTATCTGTTTGTCGTCTTTTTTGCAGCCGCCTTCCAGGGCAGGTGAAGCGGAACTGGTAGCCTTTAATCTTTCATTCTGCTGTTGATTATGCACTCAGTAACCCTCCCTCTACTCCTACTCATTTCTATACAGATTCTCTGTCCCTGCTCTGTGCCATTTCTTCAGTAAATTCATTCAGCCCCACAATTATTACCATTAAAAGAACCTGTCGCGCTTATCGTCTTTTACTCCATTCCTGTTATATTATATCAGGGGTCACTCTGGAATTTATGGTAATGAGTTAGCCGACCAAGCAGCTGGTAACGCAGGCCAGTATGGCCGCTTACACCCTTCTACTCTTTCACGACATTGTGTCCGTTCACGCTTGTACTGTTCTTCCCTTGTTATGTGGATCACATTTTGGCGCGAAAATAATGGTGGAACAGAATTATTTTATTAGATACCTGATACTCCTAATATACCAAGAATGTGTCTGCCACGTAATCCGCTTGCCACTCTAATTACAGGGTATGGCAGATCTCCTCTGATTTAAAAAAAGTACGTCTATCCTTCTCTTCACTATGTTCCTGTTGTAAGATGTGTCAAGACGTCCGTCACAATTTCCAAGACTGTT
>JAJIZL010028394.1:214109-273211 GCA_023969395.1 Amblyomma maculatum
TGCCGCTTGTGCAATTTTAATTCAAATTGCCTGTCTTATTAGCAGCACTATACTTGACTATTATCGCTGAATTTCCTATTTGATTTATTTCCTCTTATCTTTTCGTATTCTTTAAATTTTATTCAGCCAGTTTTATTTTTTTATATATCTCCTTTGAAAGTTACGTATGTCCAATTTATTCTTCTCTCTCACTATTTCTGTAAAAGTTCCTTTTATATTTTTTCGCGTTTTGTGCTCCAGTTATATTCATAATAATTTAGAGTTGATTTCTTTTTTTACTCTCTAATAGTTTCCTGTAATTCCATTTATTCCAGGTATCCTTTCATTTTCTTTTTTTCCTTGTGGCGACCTTATTACCTGGGTGCTTTTCTCACCTGTTTCCTGTAGTGGCGCGCTCCATACTGCTGCCAACACTCCATCCTAGCTTGACCTTACAATCATTAGGGGATGTCCTCTCGATCCTGTACTTGCGTCTGGCTGTGGTGGGGATTAGGCCTCCTCGGAGTGTTCTTCTGCAGACCTCCTACCACCCTCTGTACAGAGGAGGGATCATGCTCTTTGGTTGAGCTTGTCTGTTTTGGGCACGCCCACCTGCTTGTATGGCGGCGCCCTTCACTCCAGTGAGGAGATCTCTCATGCTTTTCGGATTACGTATCTACGTGTCCATTTCCATTTTGTCATGGTGTGCACATCGCTGCCGATTACTCTCCATCTTTGTTTTGACAAGCACCAGCGAATGGCTTGCTGATCCTGCGCTTGAGCATGATGGTGGTAGGGGGCGAGGGTTTCGTCGGAGTGTCCAGCATATCCCCTACCACGCTTTGCACAGGGGAGGGCTCCGTGCTCTTGTGTTGAGCAGTGTGATTTAGGCATGCCTTTCAGCTTGTCAGGAGTTGCCTCTGACAGCAGACACTCTTGCCTACAGAGTCGTGTCCGCAAGGGAACCGTGCATAATTTTATAAAATTAGTCGATTTCTTTTTGTTTTGTTTTACGCCCCTGCGGTAAATTTTGTCTTTTTTGCTGCTTGTTTCAGACATGTCCGGCATATTGGTGCTGTAGTTATGTTTAAAGTATTTCCAGCGTTCTCTTACCGAGCCTTTTCGGATCAATATATCTTGGTATAGTGACAGACGTCTTTTGCAGCAGAATAGGCTGTCTATGTTTTCTTTTAAATTTGTTTTGCATAGGCTTATATCCTTCTTTTTCTTTTTCTCTCTCGTGTGTTTGGTGTATCACCGCTTTCTCTAATTTATTTTTGGCTCATTGATTTGCTCCTGATTATAGTTTTTTCGCTCCCTTTGTTGATTTGGGGACCAACAATTACAATGTTATCGGCGATTGCCAAATTTCTGTTTTTTACACGATTTTTATTTCCCTTTAATTTCCTTTTGTTATGGACCGTCGAGTTCCCTATTTTTCTCCGGGCTCTCTTTTTTCTGTTTTGTGTTCTGTACGTCTGCCTACTCACCGCATATTTTGTCATTTTTTTATATATCCGTTGGTTTTCTACTACTCTTTGGTTTTCCGTTTCTGTTTCCTGCTTTCGCCTCATTTGCAGTCTGGAGGCTGCTTTCTGGCCTTTTTGCTTCTTTTTCCGGCCAGCATGGACCTACTTGCGACTCGTATCTAGTTTTTGTTCCCTCTCTTTTTCCTATTGTTCTTGCGATACTTTTTGTTTCCTTGTTATTAATTTTTTAATTTCGAATTTGCTATAAGCCCTGTAAAGCATTTGCTGGTCTGGGCTGCCTTTCCTTTTTTCAGTGGTTCGAAAGGAGAAATAAACGGGTAAAATGGCAATGTCGGCGAAGTTCTGGTTGAACTGCCGGAAATAGGAACACAGACCCAGGGAACTCCGCACATCAGCTGTGGTACGCGGAATTGGAAAGTCACGGATGGCACGGATCAGGGTCAGGCTTGACGCCTGTGGCGTCGACCTAGTGTCCAAAGACCTTTATTTTGCTTTGACCGAAGCTGCATTTCTTCGTATTCAACTGGGGACCGACATTGCGGAAGAATGAAAGAATCGTAGAAAGACGAGCGAGGTGGGTTTCAAATGTCGGGGAGAATACAATGTCATCGACGTATCAAAGATATGTGGTGCATTTAAAGCCACGCAGGAGGAGGCATCATACGTTCAAAGGTAGCGGGAGCGTTGTAGAGGCAAAAAGGCATGTCTTTCAATTGATACAGGCCGTCAGGGGTAATAAAGGCGTATAAGTCTGTATGATTCAGTATGTGTCAGTCAGTAATCAGTCTGTATATTTCAGCGCTCGGAAAGAGATACAGCGTAAAGGCGACGGTGTATCGGGCTAGCATTGCCGGTGTTTACGCGTTGTTAACAACGGAAGTTTGTCCGAGAAAAAAGTTGCCAAAATAATCCAAGAGGTGGTCTAGTGGCAGATCTGTAGCAATCATTGCAGAAGTAAAGTCGGAAGGAAAAGCTGCAGAGAGCGGGGCTGCGAAATGATTAGGTTGAATCTCAGGTGTAACAGCAGAAGGTGTGCACTCGGTGAGGGGAAACAGATCCTGTAGTATGGTGGCTTGTGACAGGACTTCGTCAGCGAAGCTAAAGTTAAGAATGGGAAGGTAGATGCTGCATGCGGGGACGATAACGACAGTGTGAGGAAGAATGGCATTGCCCTGAAGAACATCAGTGATAGGGCAAGTAAGGTAGGCGCCATCCGGATCAGAAGAAAACGAACATATGTGAACAATGGTGGCAGCTTCAGGTGGCAGGGGAACAAATTCAGCAGCGCGGCGACGAAGCGTCGGAGAGGTGCCGACGGACCAAAGCGGAAGGCCTGCGGAGCAGTCGATAAGGATAGCATGGGCGATCAAAACGTCTATGCCGAGAATAACATTGTTAGGATAGCTGTCTCTAACGGTGAACAGGCTAAAGTAGTACGGTCGGCCATATTAACACAAGCAGTGCGCATTCCAACGACCGCAGCTGCTCTGCCGCAGGCGACACGAACAGCGCAGGAAGCAGCGGGGGTCAAACTCTTTCTCAGACTTCGACCAATGGACGAACATCAATATCAATTAAAGCGGCTACAGGTACGTTCTCCTCACAAACATCGAGAAGGTTGCGTCGATCAGCCATGGTCAGAAGAGGAGTTTCGGCCGAGTCGTTAATGCAGCGTCACCTTCGTGTGCTCCACTCATTAGTTTTCCAGAAAGGTGCAAGAATAGTGGGCAGAGGACAGGCGGCAAAGTTGCGGCTCTAGTGATAGGTGGGGCCGAAGGGCAAGTGAGCGGTCTAGACTGGGGCTGGTGTCCCCTGAGTTACTTAGCAAGGTAATGTCATCAGAAAATTGCAGATTGCTGAGGTATTCTCTATCTACTGTTATCCCTAACTGTTCCCATTCCAAGTATCTGAACACTTCTTCTAAGCGAGCTATGGATAGTACTGGGGAGATCATGTCTCCATGCCCAACACCTGTCTTTACAGGAATTTTTTTTCTTTATGCAGAACCATGCTTGCTATGCAGTTCTTATATATGTCTTCAGCACTTTTAAGTACGGCTCGTATACGCGCTGATTTTGCTATGCCTGCATGATCGCCGAGGTTTCTACTGAGTCAAATTCTTTTTCGCATTCAAAGAATGCTATATATAACGACTGGTTCTATTCCGAGCATTGTTCTATCACCTGGATGATGGTATAGATATAATGATAGCAGAGTACCATTCCGAAAACTTGCTTGACCTTTTGCTTGGTTGCAGATTAAGGTTGTCCTCATTCTATTAGCGATTACATTGGTAAATACCTCATATGTACCAGACAGTAAGCTGGTTAGCTTGTAAATATTCAAGTCGTTAGTGCCCCTTTCTTGTGAAATCAGAAAAACGCTGGCGTTCTTCAATAGTTCCGGTACCGTCGATGACACCAGGCAATGCGTGTACAAGGTGGCCAGTTTTTCTAGCACGATATCCCCGCGTCCTTCAGCAAATCTATAGTCACCTGATCCTCTCCAGCTGCTTTCCTCTTTTTTATAGGTTTTAAAGCTTTCTTAAATTCGTCCGTTTTTCACTGGCAGAACGTCTGACTGCCTTTACCTTACACCAATCTCATTACTGTATCGACTTCTTTGTCTACTGTCGAGTTCAGTATAGAACTCATCGGCTACTTTGACTATCTTGTCCAAATTCGTGAGGACATTGCCCGCCTTGGTCCTTAGCGCATACATCTCACTTTCTCCAAAGCCCAATTTCTTCATCGTTTGAAGCTTCCCTCGATCTTTACAGCATGCTAAATTTTCTCCACGTTATATACTTCCTTATATCGGCCGCTTTACGCTTATTGATTAGCTTTGATATCTCTGCTAATTTTATCTGATCTGTTATAATTGAAGCTTTCATACTGTGGTGTTTCTTGATGAAATATTTCGTCTACTTAGACAGCTTGCCTATATCCGCTCTAACTATACTACCGCCTACACCTACAGCGACTCCATGATAGTACCTCTGAAATTATCTTTCATTTCTTCTAGGCTAATGTCATTCTCGGTTACAGCTGAATATTTATTTATTTGATACCTCAGATGCCCCTGGTATGGGGAATTACATGAGGGATGGGCATGAGAGTTAAACAACAATGGTCTTGATAGCGTTCTTAAAATGGATGGCGTTGATATGATGCACGGCGTCCTGTGGTAGATCGTTCCAGTCCCGGGAGGACGTGACAAAAAAAGATCGAGAATGAGCGTTAGTTCTTGCAGTTTTATAGTTGGGAGGCTATAAGCAGGTGATATGACTGATTTTCCTAAAGAATAATGATAAAACATATGAAAGAGGCACAATCGAGAAATTTTCCGTCGGGTTTCAAGGCTAGGTAAATTGGCTCTAGATTTTAAAGCAGACGAACTAGTGTAGTATGAATAATCAGAATAAATTAAACGGATAGCACGATGTTGTATTTTTTCTAAGGTTAAAGAAAGGTTAGACTGGTGAGGATCCCATATTGATGAAGCATATTCTAGTTTAGGACAGACAAAAGTTACGTATGCTAATGATTTCATGGATGGGGTGGCAAAACGTACATTGCGCATAATGGCGGGGTTAGAACACATTATAAAGTCATTTTCATTTTCAATCTCTTCATTAGGACTTTTCCATGTCCATTTTAGGTTCTTCACTTTACTGAAGAAGGTGTTCATGAGTCTTTATTGCGCTAGCAAGCTCAACTATAGTAACTCTCCCCTGTTATTCCTAGAACTAATGGCACAGACACTTACTGCCTGGCCTTTTTGCTACCTTGTCATTGAAGTTGCCCATTTGTACAGTATACTACGTCTTTCCTTTCCGCATTGCGAATTCTACATCTTCGTAGAAGCTCTCAGCTGTCTGGTCATCATGACTACATGTGGAGGCGTAGGCCTGTATAACTTTTAGTTAATACCGCTCATTAGGCTTATTACGAGGTCTGCCACTCTGTCATTAATGGTATAGAACTCATCTATTTTACGAGCTATATATTTATTGACAATGACACCTACACCTAGTTCTGGCTTCTCTGGTAAACCTCCCATGCCCGTCCTTCAATGCACTATATGCTTCATTCGGCCTCTTAACCTTGCTAAGCCCTATTACATCCTATGTCATGCCCTCTAACAGCACTGCTAAACTAGCTTCACTAGCTAGGGTTCCAGCTTTCAATGTTACCAGGTTCAGTTTCCAATGGCGGTCTGTCCAGTGGAGCCAGATGTTCTTAGCACCTCCCGCTGCGTGACAGGTCTGACCGCCGTCGTGTTCAATTGCTCCGCAACCACTGGTTACTGAGGGCATATATGTCGTTCATGTATACAGCGTATAATAAGGGTTAACGTCGGAGCTGCGACACCACCGCATTAGAAATAAGTTACAAACTAGGATAAATGCTTGAGTCTAATACACAGGTAAATGAGACAATATTGCACAAGCAAAAGCTCGTTTTACAAAAGCGGCCTGAATTTAATTAGTAAAATAAAGGTAAAATGAAGTTAGTGTGAAAGCCAATTCTTAATTCAAATTCTACCGGTGACAAAATGTTGAAATTTGAAATGAAATTGGGCAGGCGTGATTAAAAATATTTTACAGCTGTGTAACATAGGAAAGTCCTATTTTCATACGACCGTAGTTTGGTGATGAATTTGTATCCCCTTCTTTAAAAAAAAAATTAAAATCGCAGATTTTTAATTGCACCGGAAATACAATATTTTAAATAACAAGCCACTGATTTGAAAAAAAAAGCACCTCGAGAAATATAGTGTTCAACGGATGCAACTGACATTTTTTTCTTTTTCTTTTTTATTGTAATATGATTAATGTTACTCTCTAACTATTTGTAGGAAGTAGCAACTGACTTTTGAAAGATGACGGATTGACTTTTCATAGTGTTTAGGAAACTCAACAGGACACATTATTTATTCCCAAAGTCCATCACTAATCGAGCCAGTTGATGACAACGTCCACAGGGAGTTTTGTTATACAAAAATTTAACAACAAAGTTTTCCGGTATTAATACATTTACCGAAGTATTCGGTAGAGCCATAGATATTTCACAGAATGCTGGTTTCTTCGTGAATGTGGTGCTTATTCTACCGTAGTGAAAACAAATATTGAACACATGGTTACAAATAAAGTTCGTTTAAGTAGTCCGTTTGCTATTTACACATTTTTACCAGTGAAACTCAAATGCCTCCTGGAAGGCGTTGACAGGAGCCTCGTTTTCGCATCGGGCATGGCGATTTAAATGGATTCGATAATGCCAAAAGTGACTATTTAGGGGACTCTTCATTCACTGGAACAGGAAAAAAAATTGCCGGAGCCCGTCAGGGGTATAGGGGGTGGGCGTTCAGGCGAGTGTCGTCCAGTTATGCATGCCCAAGAACTCCCTTAAGCGCAGAGAGGTGCGGCTGAGAGCATTGTATTGTTGCAACTCACAGGTATCAGCATCTCCTGCCGCGCTTGGAGGATCCTTCTTCTCAATCGCTCAAAACGGCCGTACACGTAGTAGGCAGCCTTGATTTCCTGTCTTTGGGTACAAATTACATGTGAATTGCACTCTTGGCGTCAAACACATTGCTCGCATTGTTTTCCCTTTCGACTGGCTCAGTGTTGCCCTTTCGGGTGAGGAGGCACTGAGGAATGTCAGTCGGAACTTTGGCGGTTCGCATCAATTTCCTACTAAAATATCCAATTGTTATCTTTGTAATGATACGTCCCAATAAATGAGGTTGAAATTCAGGTTTCAAATGAGGTCCAAAAGCTCGCTCTCAATCACCACATGGTTGTTTTGTGGTCATCAATCAGAATTCAGAGACCATTTCGGAGCACACTCAAATTTCAAATTTCATCTTCATATTTCTGCTTACAAAATCGTGTGCAGGGGTATTTTAATATCGCTCGAGTCTCTAATATAATACTCACACTCATTTGGATCATTCGAAAACTGCGAACATTTCGTCACCTTTACTCGTTGATGGCAGTGTTGAGTAGGAATCATTGTCGACGTCTTGCCGGCCCACCTTTAACCATTGAATCACGTTGAAAGATGAGAATATGACAGAGCAGAATGACCGTAAGCTTGCTTCATCATTTGGTGGAGGTAGACAAACCTCTTATTGAGTTTATCACACAACTTCGTGTATTGAATCCAAACATTTTGACCTTTGTGTGCCCCTTGCTTTTTTTCTTGTGTAGCCTGACTTTTTTGTATTATTTCTACTCTATATTGCTATTTATGTTCATTTTTAATTGAACATGTGTTCAAAGAAAGTTGTCGATGTTGCTTGTTGCCCTTCGCCGGCTCCCTGAACTCATGCAGCCTTTCTTGCAGATTTCGTCGTGGAGTTCGTCAACATTGTGAATGTTGAATATAAAAATGAATTGAACTTAATTTAAACTTTATCATGCACCGATATTGGCGTGCGGATGCCATCCTGCATCGTGAGAAGGGAACTATCAGTTAGGCACACAGAAACAGCGATCCTGATGCTCCCATACCTTAAAGCAGACTGCGCCAGGAAGTACGAAAAGTTGAAATCGCCCGCCCCCCTCCCGCCTAGCCCAGCCAACCTGAATGCAGTAGGACCAACAGCAGCACCCGTTATCTTCAACAGGGACACCAAAGCATATGTCCATATCACGAGAGAAAAGCCGATATAGTCAAACTCGTGTGTTCCCTCCTACGCCGAAAATCTCGCTGTATACAGAAAATTTGCGGGCTGCATCTTCTCTAACAGAGTCAGGCGCTAAGACGAGCCGTAGTTTGCGAATGGATACCTTGTTATTGCATGCTAACTTTGCTGTCTTCTGAGGTTTCCGAGCACAGAACCTCTGTGATCCCGCATCGTATTCCAGAGCACGTAAATCATTTTTGTTTTAGACCAATTGTCTGCAAGAATGTCCGGGCCTAAAGCATCTAATTTACTCGCTACTCGCGCGCTGTGAGCATTCGATTGAAATGATCAATTTTGTGCATTTGGTGTATAAAATAAATATATGAAGCTATACAAACAATGCTATTTGGGAAGATATATTCAGTACCATATATGATATAGTGCTGCGAAATAATCTGGTTCAAGATTTGCCTCTTTGCTTCGTGCTTTTTGTGTCTGGTTCCTCGACCTTAACAATTTTTTTTTAAATAATCTGGGACATGAGCATTTATACTGAGGCACATTCCAATATTTGGGAGAAAGATGAATGTGTAGCAAAACCATCAGGTTTCGCACTCAGAATAAGATGTACCGCACTGAAAAAAAGCACAAAAGTGGAGCAGTGAGATTAGGAATTATACGTGAAAACTGCATGCAGGTGTTATTTGCCTCGAGATCGAGCAGAGTCTCCACCTAGCGGCATAATGGCGAACCCTACCCAGCCTGGATGCGTGTTCACGTCGAGTGCTAGCCTGCAATAATTTACGTGGGCACGTGCGGCGTGTACGATAGTGCTTTTTGTTTGTTTCCCGGTTCCTGCGCGCTTTTGCTTACACATCTTCCTCTTGCAAAAGAAATATGAACAGGCTGTTACCTCACGCTCCGTTACAAAAACAAAAATACTTGTCCATATCGAGTATTCCTAGTGAAAAATCCCGTATCGCGACAAGCGGGTTTGAACCGGTCCTGTATTATCCCGTATAAATTTTATAGCGGTGTGACAAGACCTATATGAAGCTTAAACTGGTTTATATCGGACAGGTCATGACCGGTATGAATTTCAAACCGGACGGTCCAACGCTAAAGAATTATTACAGGGCAGGCCATTGCCAATATGCATCTTATACATGACATCCCAATCCGGTATGGATATGAAACAAGGCGGACCAGTCCTGTATTGAGCTCATATACATGACAGGACATGTCCGGTTTAACAGAAACCGGACAAACCCGATATGAATGAAACTGATACGGGACAGAGTATTTCCGCTTCTCAACACAATTCAGGGGGATCGTGAAGCTCAACCAGGATGACCCCGTCGGAACATGCTTTCGCGCTAAATAAGCATTAAACCATACATGTTATATGTAACAACTTTTCTGTATGTGTGCAGTACGCGTTGTTTCGCAAATACCTAGAAGATATGAAGCCGTGGATGTGTGCGCTAACAAGTACATACATGCATCGCGTCTTGCTTTTGCGTGTGCTACAGTCCCTACAGCTTATAAGATCTTGTGTTACATCTTCATATGTGCGACTGAAGATCAGCCACCTTCAACGCGAAAGTGCAAGCAAGAAGGTAGCGTTTCGTTAGCGAGGATAAAATACGCTCGAGAATAAATGAAACAAATCTCTGACCATCAAAATATGCACAGCCTAGCCGGACATCGGGAGTTGCTTCCTCGAGTGTTCACGTATGGAAAACACTTGGTCAGAGGTAAATTCATTCACGTCGCGGCTCCGCTGGCAGCAGGTGAAGCTAAAACAAGCCGTATTACAAGTGTTGGTGCACCGCATATATCTATATGTAACAAAAATTGCATGCGTTCGAACACGATGACAAAACACATCAGCACTAGTAAATTGTGACATTTTGAGGTTTGTCTGAAAGAAAGCGATACATTGTAAGGATGCGGGACACGGATAACCACTTCGTGATAGCCAGGAAAAAGATTCAGCATGTTTAGAAGGCGATCGTTCAATTACGACCACAAATTCTACACCCTACAAAAATGCACAAACTACAAAAGAGCAATGTCGATGTTATTTTATAGCTCTGCATGTGTTTTTCCAGCCTGGCGTCCAGTTTTTTTTTCAGAAACAAGGGCCACGCACCATACAGGAATTTCCGGAATGAGATCTCCGCGTGGTTTCATCTCGGTTCAGCCTATATCAATTAACCAGAAACCGGACGAACGCGTCATTTCTGGAACTGATACCCGGCAGAGTATTTCCGCTTCTGAACAGAAGCCGGGTCGATCGACGAAGCTCAACCAGAATGACTATGCCGGAGACGCTAGCGCACTAAATAAGCATGATATCAAAAGTATTATACAACTATTCTGTATATAAAGAGCACGCTTCGTTTCCCAAATACCTCGAAAATACGAAGCCGTCGCAGTGTACGCTAGCAAGCCTATACGCGCGTCGCGTCGCTTTTGCGCGTGCTACAGTCGCTGCAGCTTGTACGATCTTGCGGTGCGTCTTCATATCTGCGAATGAAGATCTGCCGCCTTCAACGCGAAAGTGGAAGCACTACCGTGCTTCCACTTTCGAAGCCTGAAGCACGACAGAACCGCCCCAAGTCACTGCTCAACAAGAATTACAATGTTAAATAAATCTTCAACCTTTGAAATTTCTTGCCAGAACATGACAGCGACCAAGCGCAGTTTTGGCAATGTCTTCGCAGCTACTGATTCGTAGCTTGAACTTTACCGTTACTGAAAATTAATCGCGCTGGTAGTCTTAAATTTTTTCAAGTGTGTAAAAGTTCTGTCACATGGGGAAATTCATTGTAATTGAAAAAAAAAACTATTTGCACTACTAATTTACCATTTATAAGCATGACACACATCAGAAATTCCTTATACTTCCCTCGGTTTGAAGAAATCATTTAGAGTCATTTCATAGTGCAACACCAGATTATCTGCCTGCAAGAAGCTTCCACCTTGTTGTGAGCCCGACAAACTCAATCCACTCACCGCTATCACAGCAGTCAGCATTCTTGTGCGGCGAGGTTTCCTCTACAGTGTTAGCGTAATATCATTTTTGGGGAATACTTGTGGCTGGTTTTCTAGCCAGAGTTGACGTCCACTCAGTATACGGCGACTCGTCGGACAGTACGCTGTCAGTGATACATTTAACCTGCTTATTCCTCGAGGTAAGTACGATATAATGAACCAGGCTGCCTCTATTCATTCCAAAGTACTGCAAGTCAGAGCACAAACCTTGTATCTCCATGGGCTTGAGACTAAATTTGCCTGCCTCACTAGTATAAGACACGTGCATGCTGTTGCAAAGGCGATATGTCATGTTCAAGCCCAAGTGTTAGGCCTGTGAGCGCCGTGCAACGCAAGAAGCGTGCAAAGCGATGACAGTGTATCTTAAAGACAGTTGGTTGTGTGCCTTTTTTCCGAAAATCCGCGCATCCTTTTTTTTTTTTTTTTGCTGCATTGGCAAAATATATGCAACTTTTCTGCAATATTGGAGCCCTCCAAACAGAAAATCGCTAATGCATTGCATCATGCACGTTTTTATTGCTGACAAACCCGCCGTAAACTCGGAAGCAAACATACTCCGTGTGCGTTTCGGTTAGCGCCGCCCGCTGCCGACCCCCACTATCGGAGTGACGGTGGCACCACCTCTAGGTCGATCTCACGGCGAACAGCACGCAAAGCGGCAGAACAGTCATTATAGGTTATGAACATTTACTTCAGGACCAGCGCATCCTTACATCTTACATAATTTGCCTTAAGTAATTTCCGGTCACGCAAAGTAATTGTAGCGCTAGTGCCAATTTACTCGCAATAAGGCGCGTCAATACCAGCATTTTCTTTCCTTAAATCATTTTAAACCGAATTTGGTGACATGGTGCATAACATGCTGAATTTGATGATTGTGCCATGGAAAATTACTGATCATTAAGCTGCACGACCCATGTTGTACCTGTCAAGAGCAACTGGTAAATATGATTTGCAGTCACACATGTATGTGCGTGTATCTTGTTTCTGAAATGTATCTGTTTTGATAGATAATGGACGCTGAGCCTTCATCGAATTTTTGTTCACCCATGTTCAACCGCCAGTTTCCGCTGCCATCAAGAAATGGGTGCGACTATATCTATAGGGCTCCCATTGGTTTGGCCGGTTGGCGTACAAAGTATACAATTTCAATATCTAACCAATGGCTTGTAATGTTTCCGACGAAAAATATGATATCAGAGGGTGCAGGTAGTCATGGCACAAAATTGTTGACAATAGAGCC
Source organism: Amblyomma maculatum (assembly GCA_023969395.1). Lineage (NCBI taxonomy): Eukaryota > Metazoa > Arthropoda > Arachnida > Ixodida > Ixodidae > Amblyomma > Amblyomma maculatum. The sequence goes on from JAJIZL010028394.1 coordinate 226,515, forward strand.
ATGTTATTATTGAAAACATGCACAATGTTGTACGTACTGTAAACAATAGAATACCAGTAGAAATACCATACCATATTCATTGTCCATATTGCCTAAATTCCTTAAATATCAAAGGAATATAAAAAAAAACTATTTGATTTTATGTAAAGATTATGAATCTTGAACTTAGTTTTAAAATTTGGCATTGGGTAAGATCTATCATAAGCCAATCATACTCTGAAATTACGGGAAGCTGCAGATTTAGCTGTACGTGTGAAGCCATCCAGAAGCCGCCAGATCAAGTAGCAGATTTTTAGTCGTAGCCTCCGCAATCTACTACAATGGCATGCTTTATAGAGGAGGTCATGGGTTGTAGTGCCTTTATGACCCACCAAATAGAAAAAAGATGATGAACCTTAATTAAACCTGAATTTAACAACGGAAATTGCATGTCGCCGTTGCCTGTTAGATAAAAGGCTTGGCTATTGAAACCGAATTCGCGTACTCGAAGCCGACTAGCTCGAAAACGTTCGGATGGATTTTTAGTGTGGAAGCAATCGCACGCAATTCAAACAAGAACGGTAGCACAAGATTGTTGCTCGGTGGCGCTCAGCCTTACGAGTTCTTCGACAGCAATATTTCGAAACATCTAGGCGGATACTTCAGAACAAATCAAACCAACAAGACTCGCGAGAAGAGATTAAGTTTACTTTGGTGCACAATTCTGCATAAAATCCTCTTCCAAAAGCTGTATCCGGTAGGAAGAATGGTTAGGACAATAGCGGACACCTCAGGTGTCTACAAATATAGGATTCAGCGCAAGTTATGAATGCAATATTGTCAAGCTGATGGCGTCAAGCGGCAGACATTAGGGAATGTATTTTCTTCAAATTATGACATGCATTTATAGACAGAGGTTTTTATTTCAAATTGAAAAATTCACTTTGTTTCACGGTTGCTTAGGCGCATTGTTCCAGGTGTTTTCACTTTCATACTCTAGCAGACTTCCGCTATAAACTTTCCAGTGCTAAGTATGACGTACGGGTTTATTTTTGCACGTGTCAGGATGCTATATACATTGTGTGAGTGTTTAATTATTTAGAATTTATACAATTGAAACTACAAGAGATATATCGGTATGGTCAGTGCAGGCGCTTTACAAAAGTTAGGCTGGCACTGTATAGGTTATTAACATTGATCTAAGATATATAAATAAGTAGAAATTTGTGATCATCCCGCTAGATATTTCTTGTATTGGGCAATAGTACATTGCAAAGATAGAGGCCGTCAATAATAATAGCACCAAATGTTTTCATTTTTTTTTTCACGGGTTAAAATATCAAACTTTCAAACGTATTCATCAAATGTTTGTGGAGATGTTTTATGTCGTTTAGTAATAATATAGGACTCGATACGCGTGGAAAAGGGTAAAAAATTATAACTATCAATTACACTCCGCTGTATATATCTGATACATAAGAACTGTGGACAACTGATATGCTTCGTGTGCCACGCCCTTGATGGCCAACTGAGCAATATTAAAAATTTCTGTTTTAAATTCCATAGTTCCAGCCACACTGCCAATAAAGCAAAATAAACAAAATTGCGTTTGGCTTCGATTGTGATGTTCAATTTTGCACTATTAGGAGACGCCTGCTTCTGGGAAAGAGAGCAATTTTTAGCCTTGACCGCCTAGTAAAGAGCAGAGACATTAGTCTGCCAACCAAGATCCGTATTACTCGTGCTATGGTCTTTTCAGTTGTGATGTATGGATGCGAGAGTTGGATTGTGAAAAAGGCTGACCGCCGAAGAATTGACGCGTTTGAATTGTGGTGCTGGCGAAGACTCTTGAGAGTTCCTTGGACTGCCAGAAGATCAAATCAGTCAATATTGTCGACCATAAACCCTGACTGCTCATTGGAGGGTCAAATTCTAAAGTTAAAGCTCAGCTACTTTGGTCATCTGATGAGAAGAGAGGAGTCGCTGGAGAAAGATTTGATGTTGGGAAAGGTTGAGGGTCGCCGGAGAAGGGGTAGGCAGCGAACGCAATGGCATCCTCGAGGCACTGCAGATGAGGTTATGTGATGTTAGGAAGATAGTGAGAGACAGGAAAGCGTGGCGTGACTCGGTCCATAGGGTCACGAAGAGTCGGACACGACTGAACGACTGAACTGAACTGAACAGCCCTTAGAATATAATATTTAAACGTTGACTTGGCAACTAATATTAACAATCTAACCACCCAGCTTCGTCTCGTACACAATGAGAGCATTGCTGTGTATTGATGATCTAACCCTTCAGCTTCATCTCGTACGCAATGAGAGGCTTGCTGTGTATGACGACCGCGCCGAGCAACACAGGTTGAAGTGGGTGCGGTATCTGGATATGTTGGACGAGATTGCAAGTTTATGAAGATGCCTGGTACGAAGCACATTAGGGAGAGGCGGCGTTTAACACAAGGGGTGTTAGAACGCCGATAATGCGTAGTTTTCTCATACAGCGAGCGTCAAATGACACCTGCTTTTACTGCCACGAACTTAAAGCTGATTCAAGACCATTAAGAGGATTCGGTTCATTCTTCCTCCATTACGGCCCGCTACGTACTGTACTAATTAAGCAACTGCTATAATACCGAAAACATCTAGCTATGCGGGTTCTGGTCCCCGAACAGTAAAAGATGCAAGCAATCCTCTAAGTGAAAGTCCTCTTTTGAATTTGTTAGGGTAGGGAAGGCCTAATCTGGCATACATATACTACCGATGGTGTGGGAGCATTTGTTTTTTGATGACGTTTCTATGTGGTGTTGTTTCGAAAAAGAAGTTGGAGTCAGCGCCTGTCCCGTGTGTCTATTTGTTAGCGCTGTGAATATTTCCTTTACTGAGTAATGCACCAACTAGACTAGCAATTAGTGCTACTTGTAGCAACCGTCAACACTTCAAAAATTTCAGCTTCATGCAGAGCGAAGCAGTTATGAATCTGCAGCAGAAGTTCCTGTTTTGCACAAAACTTAGGCCCGACATCACTCGAAAAAATATTCAGTTGTTCTGTACCCGACTTTGTAGAGTTATATAGAAGTGCTGACGGTTTGTTTTAATTTTGTACGATCTCATTGACGATTTCCTTCATTTACAGTCCGGAAGCACTGAACATTCAGGGCGTAGACTGTTTCTTTTCGTATGTTCTCATAACCACTCTGATTCATCCTCCATAGATTTGAATTATTATTGGTATAGTAAGTCACGTTTCCTGACAGGCATTTGTGGTACCATTACTCGGTATGACTTCTTATGTTTAGCGTTTATTCTGAGATATCCATCAACCACATTTTATTACCACTCAGTGGAGCTTCGCTTTGATTCTGTGTTAATTGCGCCAGATATTTGAGTTACAGGCGAATATATTGTTACGGACGACAAGGAAGAAGAAGCGGGCAGTGGCGCGGGCAGGAGCGCTCGCGCTAGGCCCGCGAACATTCATTAACCGTCATCTACCATCGTCATCGGTCATGTTCTGTCTCCTGTCTTCATCGGCTTGCCACTTCGTAACATTTGGTTGGAGGTGCGGCGTACGGCATCCCCATCCTCGCCTTGGAGCATCGACGCCATCTTCAAGCCGGGACCATCACCGAGGGCCCAGGGACATCGCCGAGCAGCTTCGCCCCAGCCCTTCAAGCCCAGACCTGAACAACTACCACCGCCGAGCCACCAGCCCGGACCTGAAGACAAGGAGAACAGACATACCGATCAGAACCGAGATGAAGGACCCGAAGGAACCGATGGACACGAACACACAACCCCCGCCCAAGCTGCCCGACGTGACCTCGAGCCATCGGTTCCATGGACTCTGGTGACGGATGGTTGACAGCTCCAAGGGAGGCGGATCACCCACGCATCAGACATCGTACCGGCAAGCCGTTCTATTCTTCCTTCTTCCTCTTCTTCTTCAAGCATCCAGACACGCCCATCATCAGGCCATAAAATCATTAACATCGCTAAACTTCCTCGTCCACGATCGGGATGATCGCTCGGCGGCCCCGGGTCATGTTACGGACGACAAGGAAGAAGAAGCGGGCAGTGGCGCGGGCAGGAGCGCTCGCGCTAGGCCCGCGAACATTCATTAAATGTCATCTGTCATCGTCATCGGTCATGTTCTGTCTCCTGTCTTCATCGGGTTGCCGCTTCGTAACAATATTGCCGAAATAATAATTGCTTACTGGCACCGCCATAAGGACGAGCTCGAAAGATTGGCACGAGCTAATCGTAGCTTAGAAAGCTCGCTCGGAAATCTGGTAGCCAGCCGTGCCTTCTTTCGCCGGTGCTTGTGTGTTTGTGCAAGTAAACCTGCCTACTTAGATCTACTGGCTTATGTGACATTTTGGTGGAGGTGCGGGATTTCCTCGAATCGACGACTTGCTCGACCAACTCCGCCACACCCTATACTTCGCTCGATCATCGAAGTAGGTATTAGCAGATTGAAGTCGGTGCACGTGATCGTGAGAAGACAGCGTTCATTACTCCTGCTGGACTGTACGAAATTAAGGTGCCTCCCTCCGCGTTGCGCTCCTCTCCCGCCACCTTTCAAATATAATGGACACAATCCCGGTCGGCCTGAAACGGCAGATGTGCCTCGTCTACCTTGACGACGTCATTTTCTCTAGGACCTACCAGGAGCATCTCAAGTGCTTTATGACCATGCTAGATGCCAACCGCGCAGCCGGCCTCAAACCAAAACCAGAAAATTGTCATTTTGCATTCCAACAGCTCACGCATTTGGGTCACATAATAAGCAGTATGAGTATTAGCCCTGATTCAAAGGAGACGGCTGCCGTAGCTGATCTCCCGACCTCCACTGATAAAAGTTCCCGGCGTCAGTTTTCGGTCTTCTGTGCATATTACAGACACGTTTTACACGGCTTTTTCCGGAAATACGAAAAGTTGACTCATCTAACAAAGGAAGAGCAACCTTTAATTTGGGGCGACGAGCAGAAAAGAGCCGTCGAGGAGTTCCGTAAACGCCTCCAAACAACACCCTTACTTGGTTATTTCGAGGAGGAGGCGGATACGTAATCGCATACCGGTGCTAGTAACATTTGTCTCAGTGCAGTTCTCATTAGTGACAAGACGGTGTTGATGGCAGGATGGCTTACGCCAGCCGCGCACTGTCTCGTTACCAAGTGAATTACTTTACTACTGAAAAGGAGTGCCTTGAAATTGTGTAGGCGGTAAAAATATTCAGCCGTGTTTGTATGATCGGCCGTTTAGAGCGGTAGGCGACAACAACTCACTCTGTTGGCTAGCGAAACTTGAAATATCCTTCAGGCCAATTTGCCTGCTGGAGCCTCCGCTTAAAAAACACGGTGACAGATTGTCTATCCTGAAACCACATTAAGTGTTCTTCAGTTGAAATAGATGAATCCGTTTTTCTCGGCTACTCACGACTCCTGACATGCTCAAAAGCAGCGACACGATACTGGACAGCGACCCCTCATAGATTACCCAATGACTACCTTTCTGCCGGGCATCTCGGGCTTTCGCGGAACATGGCAGGGGTACCACAAACGTACTACTGGCCCAAGCTTGCTGAAATTGTCCAGCGCTCCGTTAAGATGTACCGTTATTGCAAACATCGGGAGACGCCGCCTGTGAAGCCGGCCGGCCTGCAGCAGCCTATTGATCCTTTTCGAGTACCTTTTCACAAAGTTCGTATGGCCTTCCTCGGGTCATTTCACTAGTCATATTTGGGAAACAAGTATATATATTCAACAAAGTTTTTCCTAGCGGTACCACTACAGATATTGCGAACTTCTTCATCTTCAAAATAGTCCTGCATCATGGTGACCCTGCGGCCATTTCAACTAACAGAGGCACAGCATTTATTTCAGCTCTAACCCAGGAAATTATGCCGCTCAGTGGAATTCTTATTGGAGAACAACAGCTTATCATCCTCAGACGAACGGCCTTACTGACTGACTCAATAAGAGCATAACCGATATGCTTTCTATGTACGTCAGCCAAGATCATACGAACCGATCTAGATACTACCATATGCAACGTTTACGTATAACACCGCTGTCGAGGAAACAACCCGCTTCACGTCGTTTCATTTGTTGTACGTTCGCGAAGCAAGAACGCTAATGCTACTTCCAGATGTTGCCCACCCAGCTAAGAGAACCCGGCGCTGAGCAACTTGTTCAGCAAGCTGAGGCCGTTCGCCAGCTGGCTAGACTGAGTCCGGACACTGCAAGCCAAATGTGCTCGATGCTATGACCGTCGTCAAAAGGAGATAATTTACAAACCTGGCGATGAACTTTGGGTGTGGTCACCTGTTCGCCTGCGGAGTCACCCCGAGAAGCTTCTGTGCCGCTACTTCGGCCCTACGAAGTGCAGCGAAAACTCAGCGACGTCCCCTACGGAGTGATCCCGCAAGGAACTGCTCGCTACTCCCGAAAGCACAATCAGAAGTTGTACACGTTACCAAGATGAGGCCGTTCCACGCCCGGTAGGCCAAGCTGCATGTCGTTTTTTCTTCCTGCGCCTGCTTCAGAGTTCTCTACGTGAACGTTACATTGACGCCACCTATAGTACTGCTTGACCCCGAAACACGGCTTCAGGACTAATTACTTACTAGCGCCGCCATTCTTTCGAGCTCGGAAGAGTAGCACGCCCTCGTCTTCTTCGCTCGGAGATCCCGCTGTCTAGTTTGGTAGCCAGCCATGGCTTCTTTCGCCGGTGCTTGTGCATTAGTGCAAGTAAGCCTACCTACCCAGTTTCTCCGTCTTCTGTGATAATATACAGTCATATAAAAGAAAAGTTCCAGTCTTAACTAAGTTTCAAGGTGCATGTCCTGGCTTTAGTAAGAAGTTATATAGGAAACCAACATAGAATTGCCAGGCAGGCGGTATTTTCCCAGAATCGTGCACTGCAATGTGCAAAGCAAAGTAGTTATGGATTTCGTAACGGCATAGTTCCCCGCAACGCCACTTTTTCCGCACGAACAGCGATCATATGATGCTAAATCACCCAAACATTGTTGTTATATAACCTCTTGATTTCTACATGCTACTGCAAGAGGTCAATTTCCAGATAGAAATCTCTGCTACCTATGAACTAAATTTTTCCGAGTGAATGAAAGATTTTTCTAGCATTTCGTGAAAACATGAAAAACCCCCATTGCCTAATATTATGCGCATTACTTTTTGTCATACAGCGGAAGTAATTACTTGATGATTCCTATAGGCCGAGTGATTACAGAACGACAAACGTGGGGTAAACTTTAATCAACTACCTCCGCATATTGGGTGTGTGTTTATGATAAGGGCGTGCGTGCACCATGAGCAGCCTAAATTGGGCGCAATTATCGAACTACTCCTAATGTGGCCTTCCTTTTATCATATTTTGGTGAGAAAGGCTTTCTTTGGAAGTGTCTAGCCACTGACTGCAGTGACAAAGCAGCCCTTATCTTCCTTCTGATTACCAACAATCCATTCGATTTTACAATGGTACGAGAATGCCACCCCATCAAGTTACGCTTCATTAGCTCATACTCTTCCCACAAAAGAGGCCGGTATCTTGGCAGTCTTGCTTAAAGGCCTTTCAACATATTCGGAGAAAGGCACAGTTTACAGCGGACTTCACCTCACAACGCGCGGGTGGTTGCCTTTTAGTAGTTAATTATCTGCGGGCGCAGTATTTTTGCAGCTGTAGGAATGAAGACATTTGTCTCGAAAACGAGGTGTTGAGGTTTATTTCAAGAAATATTTCGGCCGCAAGATTAGACGCGACAATGTGCGCCCTAATTGCCTTACACGTTGCTACTTGATAGCACTACGGCGTCTCTCATAGCCTGAGTCGCTTTGGGACGTTAAACCCCACAAACCCAAAACCAAACCTATTAAACGACGATGGCGCTCATTCATAGCGTCTTTGGCTTCATGCACAACGCAGCCTAACCGTTCTTTTACGATCGTCGGAAGCTTGATGAATTTCTGGCACCCCTTTCTATGGACCGTTACCGGTTCTGCCTTCTGTTTCTGATGTTCGTAGCACAGCATCCCTCTTTCTTTTTTAATGATCTAGCTGCCTCGTACCGAGCGTTCTTCTCCGCCGGCTGTTCTTGCTGTTGGCTGGCTGTTCTATCGAAAATATCTTGCGACTTCACATTATTCTATGAGTCCGCTCCTGATGATAAAGTTTAGTGCAGACTAGTGAGATTACTGACATAAGCATACACTTCTAGCAGCAGTTAAAAGGGTCTTTTGATGAGCGGATCAATTTGTGGTGAAGAAAGGGCGTTAAATTTAGTATCCTGCTCTGAATTGAGGCGTGTACGTTTCGAGCATGGACGTCAGCTCCTCATATCCGCGCCCGGCTACCAAAGCGTTCCATTCAACGCTCTTAAGGTGCGATAATCAAAAACGCTACATCTAGTGAGTCCATTTGGCATTTGATCCGCAGTGCAGTCTGCGCAAGTGTAACCGAGCGAAAGAGATTCACGAGCCACGAACGAGCGACGAGCAAAAGAGTTTCATAGAAGAAAAATGAGAACAGCCGCTGACTCTGCGCGGCTGGCTCTTCAGTAGCATGCGCTAGTTTGCAAGGCATATGTTCTGAGCCGGTCACGGAACTCACACCGTTGCCTTCCAATAAAAACAATCGACGCAACGATGGGATCATGTATTCAATTCTTCTACCTGCCCTGAATCATGTTCAATCGACCACTGTGTGCATATGTCATGTACAGAGGCGAGGAGAGAAAGAAAGATTAGCTTCCCATATGGTTGCTGCTAAAGAAGCTGCCCGCACTGAAGCTCAGCGCAGCCGAACCAGCAGCTAAGCGCCACAAGTGACAGGTCATTGCTGTCCACCTCGCCATGGAAAAAGATAATTTTCCCATCAGAAAGGATCCCTCGCGCTTCATTTTCTTGTAGTATCATAATGCTGTTTGCTCCGCCGAGAGCGCTTTGTTGCGCGTGCCGTCACAGCTAAGAAGCAGAGCTCAAATAGCCTAAGAAAATAATTGTAGACATGTGCAGAATTTTATAAAGAAGTAAACAGTTGATGAGGTTTGTTTCACTGGCAATCACACGCACCTCTTCGCTACTTTCAGGTCAAGGCCACAACAAAGGAAACCGAGCCATAGTTCATTTTGTCGCCTGCACAGGTTTGGTTTAGGAGTTTCGGCAATACAGTGCGTGAAAATGTTCGTAATATCGAATGAACATATTTTGTGTGTCTGCGCCTGAAGGTTGTTAACTTGAAAAGAAAGGAAGTCAGATTTACCAAAGAACTACACTTTAAGGGTGAGATCAAGAGACGGCTGGAAGGAGCGCTCATATATACAGACAAGCATCAAAATTTTGCAAAGCTGGGCTGCGCGAATTACACAGCTTAGCATCTGAGCGGCTATGTTCTTTTTTGCTAAATAGTGGTTGGTTTTCTTGCATTTATATGCAGCCTTCAAATTTGTTCTTAAGACTGTAGACGACACCACTGCTTATATCACGCTGGTAAAATGATGTGCCCGCCAAGTTTTCAGGGTTTCATTTCACCTCACATACGTTTATTAGCTTAAATGAAGAATCTGATGCGCTGCAACAGCCATTGTGGTTGGCTTGATTCTAAGATGAGAGAAAATATAGCTAAGGGAAAATTGCTCCCGTTCCATGAATGATATGCATAAGCATCCTTCTATCGTGCCCCTCACTTATCTAAATGTCCCTGCTACATCCGGGGCTGGCTGTCACCATTCATTAGTGATGAGCTTATTCACCGTAGATGCATCACACTGACATGAGCTTGCGTCATTACAAACATTTTGAAACAAGATGTATATCACCGAGCATGAAGAGACTTTAGATGAAAAATAAATTCCTCATCGTAAGAGCCAATAGGAGGAACCCTTTGAACCACCCACGTAACAAGATGGCACAAGGTAAGGCTCACTCACCCTAGGCGATAAGCGTTTACCTTGCTGCAGGTTTTCAACCATAATTAGTTAAGAAAACGCGTAATATATATATATATATATATATATGCAATGTCTATCGTCTACTTACATTGAAGTTGTCACCATGCCAAGCACCACGAGAAAACACAGCGCGACCATCTTTGGCGCTTTAATCTGTGGATGCACTTTCCCGAAAGGCTGCGAAAAGGTGTAACGAAGTGGGGTGCCTACTATATATATGTATATTGTATCTGAATAGGAAGGGACAGGAAGAGAAATAAAGGTGTTTATGTTTGAAACCTTACCCCATATAAATCTTAATTTTGTTGTCGGGACAAATGAGAAAATTTTAGATGATATGGCGGCAGGGTTGCAGTTACAGGCCATAAATAAAAGGATTACGCCGAGCATCAAGACGAACATTTCAAGTAAAAAGTTGTCATTCTTTCGCAAAAATATAAACACTAGTAAACCTATATATACGACAGGTTGTTAACGCCTTGTAAATATTTACTCGAGTGCGAACTGCGTATCACATATGTCGCACACTTCTAGGAGAGGAATGTGTCGTATGTATCGCGCTTTCGACTAAAACAGCAGATGACTGATCTCTCTTCAACACGCTGCATTGTTGGCGCTTAACCTGCGCATCAAGCTTTTCTCTCTGGTGCCTAGAACGAGGATGCAAGATGTTTACCCTTTCTTGCTGGACATTAATTCCCAGCTGTGTCGACTTTACTGCTGTTACTGCATAGGATAACGCAACTAAAATATACTCTCTAATGAATAATAATTTAGGCCTTGCTACTTGAGCTATGGGAAAAGGTGGACTGCCATATTTCCTGCTTATCTCATATCACAATCAGGCAAGTACTCTATTCACGCTAACAATTACATAAATGCTGAAACACATGCGTTGCCCAGAATTATAATCAGCAATGTTGTCTGAGCAGGAAATAAACTGCTACGTTAATAGGGACTGCTAGAAATAAACAAAAACGGTAGTAAAATCATGCCTTTCGAGTGAAGGAATTTTTTAAAGCTGGTGCTGCAGAGTCTCAATGATTGCGCATCGCTGCACATGCGGAGAAAAAATTTCAAGACTTCTGACTGGGCTATTTACTCTCTACGGATTGAACTTCAGGTAGAAGTGAACACCGCAATGTTATAAGGCTGCACGACACGAGGAAAATATACCAATATTTCCCATTTGCTGGTAAGTACATGACTGCATGTAGTTTATATATAGCAGTAAGGTGGACATAAGTAATTTTGCTTAGATGTGCACAGATGGCGAAGACTAAAATATATCAACGGTGAAGCAAGTATATGGTAAGAACCAAGGCTTGCAATAACGTGGCGTAAAGAATAAATGTTATTTCTTCAGGCTGGTATAAAAAGAGAACAATTTTAATCTAAAGCCTTAGTTAGCCTCCGCACAGCATTAATAAAATCTACCCGCAAAAGTGTCAAAAAATGGCAGTAGCTTAGCTCTGGTTAAGCCTGGCAAATTGCGTTAGCAATGCCCGCATGGCTGCGCTTGTGTGTTCGCTAGTGGTCGCCGAGCTTCTTCTTGTGCACGACATTGAGCACGACGTTCCTTCCATTTTCTACCCCGCCGGGGCGGCGCAGTGGTTACGGCGCTCGACTACTGTTCCCAAAGACGCGGTATCGAATCCCGGCCTCGGCGGCAGCTTTTCGATGGAGGCGAAAAGCAAGGCGACCTTGTGCTGTGCGATGTCAGCGCATGGTAAAGAACCCCAGGTGGTCGAAATTTCCGGAGTCCTTCACTACGGCGTCTCTCATAGCCTGAGTTGCTTTGGGACTTGAAACCCTACAGACCTTCCACTTTCTCTTGTGCACGTTGCCACCTTCTTGCCCGAGCTTGTCGCCGACATTTTTCTTTAGTAGCCTGCATAACAAAGCAATTACGAGTTAACCGTGCGGCTAGATTCTGCCGAGCCCTTTGCGAAGGCTTTTCGTTGGGTCTTAAAACGTCATAGCGACGACAGCAATACAGTTTAGGCACACCATACAAATCTTGCACTTCAAGGTTACGAGCACAGTACCCATTACTCGGTGGGACATTGTTGGTGTGGAGCAGACCCTGTACTCGAAGAGGTGGTGTGCTGCCATGAACCCTGTTTTCCTGTGGCCTCTTTCGTCGTCCTTAGCACGCCATTACCCACTTTTATAAAATGTAACCAGACATTTCTAGTCTTTCAGTGCCTGTCATGAGGGTCGTCGACGTGCTGAAGCAGCTTGACACAGTTCTTTGTTACATTGTTAAAGCGGCAGTAATTGGCAGAGAAGCGACGTGAGCCGTCTTCAGTATGCGATAGAACGACTGGTTGATTCAGGAGCTTTTTGATGGCTATATGTTATCATTGTGAAGTATGTCTACTACTTTATCTCATATGGCCTAGCGATCATGTGGAAGAACGTGGTCGGGGCTTTCACAAACACCTCGCGCAGGTATGTGCGCCATAATGCAGTTTTGGCCATTAGATGTTGACGAAATTTAGAGGGTAATAAAAGCAGCCGGTGTGGCTTTCAAAAACGCGCGTATCACGTCCCTTCTTTTCGGGATAGAGCTGGTTTGGTTTGGTTTGTGGGGTTTATTGTCCTAGAGTGACTCAGGTTATGAGAGACGCCGTAGTGGAGGGCTCCGGAAATTTCGACCTCCTGGGGTCCATTAACATGCACTGACATCGCACGACTTGCTTTTCGCCGCCAGTGAAAAGTGGCCGCCGAGGCAGGGATTTCATGCCGCATCCTTGGGAATAGCAGTCGAGCGCCGCAACCACGGCGCCACCCGGCGGAGAGGTGAGAGTTATGTTGACGTCAAAGATAAGCTGAGGGCCTTGGTCAGTAGATATTCTGGTGGTTCTTTTAGGGAGGTGTATACGTCACGGGTATCTCCTAGCTCTCCGAGGAAAACAATCATGGTGCTTTTGTTGAGATTCCGGCGTTCTCCTGCGAAATGGGTGTCCAGCAGCTGACTTTTCTATTTCGGAAATGGGAAACTTCTTTTGCGGTGCCCAATCTTTTATGCCATAGAAATGCTGTTTTCGATGACGCCTTCGGTGGTTTTAATTTCTAGTGTACCCAGGGAGACGACAACGCTTGATCGAGGCGGTGCTCGCAATTCTTGGAGAGGATGCTTAGAGCAACGTGATGCGTCGACATTGGCTTAATAAATATGGGGTTTAGGTCGAAAGCTTGAGGGGCTTTAAGCGATGGTCGACAATCGCCCAATGTTTACTGAGAAACTCGATGCCCAAAATCACGTAGCGGTAGCTCTGATGGAGGACCACAAATCTGTTAGAGTAGAGAAGATTCCAGTACTGATATTCTTCAAGTACATCACCCTGACGACGTAATAGCGGTGCGAGTCAGCGGGCCATCCCACGTAGTTGTCAGTTTGTTCAGCTGAACTGCGAACATTCAAGTGATAATGAGTAGTCGGCTGCTGTGTCCACTGAAGCGGTAACCGTGCGAGCGTCGACACCATTTTCAAGGCCACTTGTTCATTTTCCCGTATTGCATGTTGGGTTCAGTGTTTTGTCTGTGCTTAGTCATGCACTGATGTTGCCATGTTGCGACTGGTGCAGGTTTTGTGGTTGTTTTGCTTGGCGGGATCACTTTTAAGTAATGCCGCGCAATCATTCACAGAGGGTGTATTCACAATTAACTTCGGAGTAATTGCTACAGCATTGTCAGTGGTAAGCGGTCGATTGCCGATTTTTCGCCCTTCAGCAACCTCAGATCCCACGTTGCTTCTAATTTTCTAATTTCCCCTTCCATGTCTAGGGGGCCTTCCTCGCTTACAGCTGTCACCCGTTGACGCGCATCGTGAGCGGTACGACGATGTGGAGTGGGACAGACGGCTTGACTGTGCATTATATCCCATCGATTGTCTTCATTCTAGCATTGATGACGCGCAGGACATGTAAACAGGGGTGAAAATAACCTCCTGGAAGCATATTAAAGTTTGTCGAGTCGCTTGTGAGTATAAAGCAAAGACCAGAAATGTTTTCAGTTTTGCCGTCTCATCTTCTCAAAGTTTTGGAATAATATTTGTTTATGGAAAGCGCGATCCTGAGTGTATATGTTCGCAGTATTTTCTGTCGAGACGCCAGCTGACCGATTTTAGAGTCCTATTTTCTGCGTGGATAGTAGCCACTGGCGTAGAAACAGAAATATAGAGCGTATTACCAGTGAGACATCTATACGCGGATCCTCTATATATAGGAGTGACTTGAGGTCAACGCCCAAATTGTCCATAGGTGTCCTGAAGATGTTCCGGTATGTTTAGTTAGATGGCTTGATAGGGTGAGCACGTGATGTTTATGTGCGTTGTTAGCTGACAACTACTATTTCTTACCACTATTTCCACTACTATTTCACTGAAGTGCTCGAGACTTCTTCAAGCAAATGCTTCCGAAGTCCCGGTGGCTGGTGTTGGAAATACATTGAGACGTATGCGAGCTATTATTTATATTGACGAGTTTCTGTGTATATTTAACTTGCGCCAAGTCTCTTTTTTATTCTTTATTTCGGCTTATCCCGGCAATTTTGGTGAAATTTATATTCGCCTTCCTTTATAATGGCACCTAGTGCTCCTTGTGTTCTCTACGGAACGTTCCTGGTTCGTAAACTTCTCCCTGTCTTTGCAGCAAATCTAGCCCTCTATTCCATGACTTGTTTTGCTGAAGGTGCTGGGTTTAATCCCAGTATACGTACAGCGCTCTTTTGCGCGCACAGGAACAAGAGTCCTATGCCAGTGGCTACCCTGGTGCACCGTGCCAGCAGAAGGAACCAAGGCCTGCCTCCTTAGCACGATCCGTTGTAGTTCACCAGCGCAGCCGCTCCCCCATTTGCATGCAAGCCCAAAATTTTAATCTTAAGAAGCTCTTATATGGCATTCAGATCGAAGACTGGCTAGTCAGGTTTGGATGGGCCGCTTCACCTAATCCCTGGGACGATGCTGCACCCTCAGAAACGTTTTCCTCAGCATTGAAAGCAGGCGATGAAGCCGCAGTGCTACGTTCAGAGAACCAGAAATCGTTTTAAAATTATCTTGTTGGCAGGAAAGGGAAACTTCGCCACAGCAGCAGTTTTGGCGCGGTCTGGCTTAATGCCAGTAGTGATCACAATGGCCAAGAAGCTTTAATGCTTTGTAGCCAATGTGGCACTTTTCGGGCTTGAGCTATAAATCAGCTGACCAGACAGTGTCTAACACTGTGTGAGGCATTCAAGATATGCGACATAGGTTTCAGAAAACACGACGACGTCACCTTCATAAACAAAACAAATTTTCAATTTGAGGCTAGAAAGAGCCACGTCCATTATGCCCTGAAAATTAACTGGCGCTGAATACAGGCCGAAAGGCAGCACTTATGGTCAGTACGTCTGCGAAGACAAAAGCCGTTTTTTTTTTTTCGCGGTGCCGCTCATCAACCTCAATCTGCCAGTACCCACTCTTGAAGTCAATTGGGGAGACGCTATTCTTGGTGCGACGAAGTCTGTAGAGCGAGTCGTCAATATGAGGCAGCTGGCATAGATATTGTTTAGTGATGGTGTTCAAATTTCTTTGATCAACACAGAAGCGAAGGGTCGAATCCTTTTTCTTCAGCAGCACGACACGGGACGACCACGGGCTGCTGAAAAGTTGGATGAAGCCATCACAAAGCATCTCCTGATCCTGTGTTTGGGTCGCTTCACATTCGGCCGTTGAGGTACGGCACGGCTGCTGGCGTATAGGGAGGGCATCGTCGGGTGTAACAATCAAGTGCTTCACAAGGTTGGTTGGTTTAAGGGGTTAAACGTCCCAAAGATACTAAGACTATGAGGGACGCTGTAGTGGACCCCTGAAATTCGGACCACCTGGGGTTCTGCACGTGCACTGACATCGCACAGCACATGGACGCCTTGCTTTTTGCCTGCATCGAAAAGCGTCTCCCGAGGCCGGGATTCGATCCCGCGTTCTCGGAAACAGTAGTCGAGCGCCCTAACAACTCCGCCAACTCTGCGGGATCGATGCTTCACAATAGGCGTTTGCTGTATTTCCGATGAGGTCGTGTAGCAAGTGCCGTATTCTGGTAGGAGGGCACGCAGTTCGCGTTTCTGTGTTGCTAGAGATCGCTACTCATATGAAGACGGTCAAGGCACGGGCGCACAGTGCCATTAGCTTCGAGCTTAAAACGTTCAGAAACATCGACGTTGTAGGCTGTGAATGCGATGGTTGTAGCACAAAAAGTTGCCAGGTTTCGTTGGTAAAGTTAGTCACCAGGAGTTCAGATCCGCTATCGTGGATTTGGATGAGGTTTCGCGCCGAGCGGATGTCGTGGGTGAGCAAGAGTGACTGGTTGCCTCCAGCGAGCATTGTCCCGTAACGTAATTCATCGCAGTTAACAGTCACAAATATTATTGTGCGTGGCGGAATGGAAACGCTCTTGGCTGAAAGTTGAAGGTCGGCGTGGTGTTGGCGATCCTCGGTGTCAGGGTAATCAGCATTCATCATCAGGTATCAGGATGCTGAGCTTGTAGGCAGCCTGGACCGCGAGCTTTTATCCAGACACGCCGATGGGGCTCATGCGTGCAAGAGTCTGAGAGGGCTGAAACTCAGCATTGTAGACATCTGCCTGAAAAAGCAAGCGTTTTTTTGCTTCGACGTAGGTTATGCGTTCGCAGGCCTTCATAGACTACGAGCGATATAGGTGCTTCCGCGAGTCCCAGCGCACAGCTTCATTTTTCGTTTTATCATTATTGCAAAGATAAGTGTGAGTTTTTCAGCCTCGCAATGGCTCTATATTTTATTCGCTCGTTCTTTGGGCAAACCATTCCCCGTTTTTGTGTTAAGTTGCGTTGGTCGTTATATCAGCCACGGTTTGCGTTTTCACAGACCCGAAAGCGTATCCTTGAAACATGGTCATTCTTCATGGTTGACGAGAGATACGAAAAATAAAAGCCATTTTAGGTAGAATGTAAGATCCAGTTAGAGAACAGCCCATGTAGCACAAAGTGGGTTATAAAGGGTGGGCCCCGGTGGGCCCGATGTAGGCAATGTAGGACAGCCTCGGTGGGCTCAATGTGGGTGCTGCAAGAGCGACCGACGTAGGCCCGAAGGGGGCTGTCGACAAAGCCCCAATGGGCCCCACTAGGGGCCGATGCAGGCAGCCCTTACGGGGTTGCCCACATTTTTCGGCCTTGGTAAAAGTGCACATCCCGCCAACTCTCTGCGATGGTCCTACTTTCGACCGATTTGGGCAGCCGCTCTGGAGGAACATTTTTTTTTTATTTCAGTTAGCCCCTGAGATAATGACATAGGACCAATGCGGGTTCTATAGCGCTAGCCGCACTTGGGCTTGCCCACATTATTCTCATAGGAATCCGACGCAGGAAATTGATGGAAAGCCCTTATCCACGTTTTCCCAATCAATATTTAAGCACATAAGTAATTATTTTATACATTTCTGCACTTTCTAAACAGCCACAATATTAAATTTTACAATAATTCGTAACATTCATCTAGCTGAAATGACTTCATGTACACCTTGTTCAGGCTATGGAAATGTGTGTTCTGAACAGTAATATTGTGCTGGGAGTTGCAGGCTGTCCAAAGCAACCACATAAGAGGCAACAGTTAGCAATCAGTTTGTTTTAGTATTTGTAGCGCAATTTGCATGAGCGCGAAAATTAAAGCCATGTAAATTTCTAATCGACTAAACACGGCAACAACTGTTATACAAATCATCTATAATAGTAATTTAGGGCAACATCTAATGCAAATAAAGGTTGGAAACAATGATTACGCAATTGCACGCAAGCCTTCAAGCCCCATTACTGCCGATGTGGGACCTACAGCGGTTTTGTGTGGGCAGCCCCAATTGGGCTGGGGGTTGGTTTTGAATCTAAAGCCCACTTGCTGTTGCACGTGCCTTCAAATTCCCCACAAGGGACCAATTTTGGTATCATGCGGGCCCTCCCGCCTTCCAGCCCCATTAGGACCCATGTAGGATGTAAAGCAGTTTTATGTGGGCAGCCCCAATTGGGCTGGACGTTGTTTTTGAACCTAGAGCCCACCTGCTGTTGCACGGGCCTTCAAATTCCCCACAAAGGACCGATTTTGGTACCATGGGGGCACGCCCGCCTTCCAGCCCCATTACAGCCTATGTGGGACCTAAAGCGGTTTAGCTAAGGCTGCCTCATTTGGGCTTCACGAGGGCTTGCCCAAATTGAGCCCTTATTCATATTTCACCTGCCCTCAAGTAACCTACAAGGGGCCGATTGGGGCAGCGTGTGGGTATGTCCGTTTTCCTGCCCCACTACGGCCGATGTTGGTCCCACAAAGAATTAATGGGGGCGGCCTCATTTCGGATATATGAGGGTTTTCCTATAAAAAGCCCACATTTAGGTTGGATTGCCCTCAAATATCCGGCAAGGCACTTTTGTGGACTGGATGCAGGAACGTGCTCTGCATTAGCCCAAGACACGCCTCTATGTGACCCATGCAGGAGGAGCAGGGGCAAGCCCAAATGGGGCTTGCCCACTTTTGCCCCATCATGGACCGATGCAGGTTTTATGATGGTTGCCCCAGCCCCACTTGCCTATATCGGACCTACTGGGGCCCCACATTCTGTGCTACCTGGGAGAGTTGTCGTTTTAGCAGTTATGTCAAGCAGAAATAGCGATTAGTGTCTTGTGGCAGTGGAACGGGACGGATATGCGCAACATCTTAGCTCGTACATATTTTTTTATTTCGAAAATACTACCAGCCTTCGCAGGCCTTGGGCCAGATTCGCATGCACTACCCTACTGAAAAATCCTGTATAAAATTTGTACATGAAATTGTATACAGGTTTACTGTACAGGATCTGAAATACAGTATTGTGGGCTATTCATGATTTTTCCTGTACTGCCCTGGAACGTCCGGAATGAAACCGCGCGGAGCTCTGATACCGAAACGCCCTGTATGGTTGATAGCCCTCGTTTTCGGAAAGAAACGCGTCGCATGGCTGGAAAAAGCATGCAACAATATAAAATAACACGGCTACATTTAAAAAATAAATTATTAAAATATAAAAAATAAAAAAGAACTCCCACTGCCAAGTATGGAATCGAACTTCTGACTTCGTGGTCTTGAGACGGGCACCTTAAACACTACTCCACTTTTTTTTATTTATTGCCTAATTTATTCTCAGAGTTTACACATACAGAACATCACACATGCAGCGCGATTATTACGCGACAAATACACTACATGGGTTAAAACCACGCGATTTGGGCTGCGTGATCAATAACAAATCAGTCATTTGTAGCAACACTTCCATTCTCGGAAGCCACTCAGGCACTTCGTCTTGTGTCTTGAAAACTTCAATAACACTCGCAACGGCTTCCAGAAAATTCCGCCGTATTTTCCTCGCATCAACGTCTGCATGCCTGAAAGCCATTCTGGATCACCAGATACTGTGCAGGCCCAATAACATGATCATGTCCAGCGGTAGCCCATCATCATCTTCAATAGGTAAAAATCGAATTCCGAATGCATCCACGGGTAGGCCTTTTTTAATTGTTCGTTGTAGAATGTCCCAGAAGAAAAAGCCTTCCCAACAGTCTAAGAAAACATGTTCGATAGTTTCCGGTTTGCGGCATATGAAGCAGTGATTTCCCCAAGCTACAAAAAACCTTTCATTTCTAAATAAGTCAAAACTTCTAGTGTATTGCTATGGAGTTTGAAAAAGAAAGTTTTGTTCCCCCTGGTACCGCCATATTTTTAACTCGCTTAAGGACTGACTTCCATGGACCTGCACAGTACAACGATCTGTACAATGGGATGGCGAGAAAGACATCGCACAAGTCCTTGTAAAGTTTCTTTCGCGACATCAGTTGATAATTATTCAAACAAAAAACGGGCTTGCAATACACGACATGACATGTGCATTTCTTTAAGGATTCCTAACATTCTCCCTTGCATGCTCGCCGAACCTAAAACAAAATTTTGTAGCACTCTGTTTTATTTATTTTATTTTCACTCTGTTCAATCTAACCTGACACACAGTTCGTAAAAACTGGTCCTTTGTATCACGAAAGAACATAAAATGGTTAACCACTTGGCGCAAATACAAATGCGCCAAACCAACTCCTCCCGAGCGGACGCGATGAAACAAGCTGGTTTGGCGGCTGCGCTCCCAAGTACTTCCCCGCACAAACACGGCTACACACGGTGAAATCTCTGCAAATTCACACGAGAATAATGCAGTACTTGTAACACGTACCATATCTTGGTAACAAGAAATAAATTACAAATCGTAGCTCGTGCAAACATAGACCAACCGAATCCTTTTAGTCTGTCGGCCTTCTCACGTACTTCTAAAACCTGCTGGTTCCAATATGACTCACTGTATCGGTAGTTTTCCAGTGGCACTCCTAAATACTTCACTGGGGTTGTTACCCAAGGCATGTTCACGAAATTCGAAGGGTTGTGTGCCACTCTCCATGCCAGAAACCCAGACACTTATTCCAGTTCACCGCACTACCACTAACAGAACAAAAGTCCTTCACAAATTTGACAACACTGCGAATGCTTTCGTAGTCGGTACAGAAGACGGCAATGTCATCGGCGTACGCAAGTATGCGGATCCCTTCTGCATGCAAATGAAAACCTCGGATACTGCTGCTCTCGATAATGCTCAGACGAAATGGTTCAATATACAAGCAGAAAAGCAATGGCGGCAGGGGGCAGCCTTGACGCATAGAGCGTTGCACTTCGATGCGCTCACCCACCTTCTTATTTACTATCAGGCGCGTCGTGCACCCTTTGTACGCCATTGCGACTCCTTTCCGAAAGCCTGAGCCCACATTTGCATGCTCTAAAATTGATAACAAGACATCATGCGGCAACTTGTCGAAAGCTTTCTCTAGGTCAAGCTGGAGCATGGCAACACTCTCATGCAAGGCGTCGCAACACTCAAGCACAGACCGTGCCTTGTGGATATTAGTATATATGATTCGGTCTTTAATGCCGCAGGTCTGACGCGGTCCTACTAATTCTTCCGTTACAGTTTGAAGCCTTTCAGCACGAATTTTTATGAAGATCTTATAATCTGTGTTCGTCAGGGTTATTGATCGGTATGCGGTAACTTGTTTAAGCTTGGATTCGTCAACGTTTTTTGGTAATAGAATTGTATGGGCAGTTAGAAAAGACGGGGGAAGACTATCTTTGTCATAAACCTCATTAAATAATGTTGGGTTGAGGTCTTCTATGGCTTCATTTACTTCTCCTTCGGAGATTGGCAGCTCTAAACGTCTTTTTGTTTCGTCATCCAGTCTTAGCATAAGAGAAAGTAAACTGGACTTGAATTGTTCGATTTTACCTTATGTGTGGCTAAAACGTCCGCTGTAGTAGTCATAAAAGGCCCTCTCTATATTCGATTTATCTGAATAGACTACCTTTCCATTCTGTTTTTTATATGTGATTCTTGCTGGCGTGCCTATATAATCCAAGAGCACGTTTTGTGGGCATTTCGCCCGCTAACAGGCGCTGTGCCCTCGCCCTCAACATCGCACCTTGATATCTATCCGTATCTATTGCCTCCAATTTCTGCTTTTTTTTTCCATGCGCGAGCCCGGATTTTTGCACTCATGCGTCAGTAGAAACGTGAGGTCGTTTCTAAGCGCCTTTTCTTTTACCTTTTCTTGCTGTTTTATAGTACACGATCGTTCAATCGCATTCATCTTTATTTCTTGTTTAAATCTTTCCCATGTTCCCCCTTGACTGGCAATTACTGGCAAATTGCATCTCATTTAAAGCTGACACTACTTGTCCCACAAAACTATCGTCTTTCAGAAGCCTCTCATTATGTTTCCAATTTTCCACGACGGTTTATGGTTACAGTGGTTATTATTCAATATGTAAGTAATTATGCTCTTTCGTACTTTAACTTGGCTATAGAATTTGTGGCCGCAATTCACCGATCGCCATTTAAACGCGCTGAATCTTTTTCCAGGCTATCATGAGGGTTCACAAATGTCCCGTATCTTTATAATGCGTCACTTTATTGCAAGTAAACCTCAGGATATCAGAATTTACTAGTACTGATGTGTTTTTAATCGTCTAAGAATGGTTGTAAGTTTTCCTACATACAGAGACATCCGGTCCACTAATACTTGTAATACTGGGCGTTTTAGCTTCACGTGCTACTAGCGGAGCAGCGACGTCAATGAATACACTTCCGATTGAGCGATTTCAATATGTAAACATTCGAGAAAGCGTCGCCCGGTGTGCGGCTATCTGTGGATTTTTCGATGGTCAGCGATGTTTGTTTATTTTTTCTCGGACAATGTTTTGTCATCGCTAGCGAAACGATACGTTCGTGCTTCCACTTTCACGTTGAAGGCGGCAGATCTTCAGTCGCAGATATGAAGACGCACCGCAAGATCGTACGAGCTGCAGCGACTGTTGCACGCGCAAAAGCGACGCGACGCGCGTATAGGCTTGCTAGCGCACAGTTCGACGGCAGCGTATTTTCAAGGTATTTGCGAAACGAAGCGCGGTCTTTATATATAGAATAGTTGTATAATACGTTTGGTATCATGCTTATTTAGTGCGCTGGCGTGTCCGGCTTGGTCATTCTGGTTGAGCTTTATCCCGGCTTCTGTTCAGAAGCGGAAATACTCTGCCCGGTAACAGTTCCAAAAATGACGCGTTCGTCCGATTTTTGGGTAACTGATACAGGCTGAACCGAAATGAAACCGCGCGGAGCTCTCATTCGGGAAATCCCTGTATGGTCCATGGTCCTTGTTTCAGAAAAAGAACTGTACGCCAGGCTGGAAAAAGCATGCAGACCTATAAAACAACACGACTATATTTGAAACAGGGAAAAAAATAACTTGGAAAAAATTCACATTTGTGACTCGAACTACGGTCCTCGCGGCCGGCAAGCACACACTTTAACATCTTCCAATTTTACCGACCGGCCCTTACTGTTTGGTTTTATGAAAGAAGTTTGCGATTCAGTGCGTTTTCTGGCAGTTCGCTTCTCTTATGAATACTCATTCTCTGTTTCACGGAAAAATTGATACCAAGGTTTGATATCTATGTTGTTCCCGCCTCCCTTATATCGTTCACTCTATACTAATTATATGGGGCATGATGTGTTAAAAAGGGTGCGCAATATGCCGATCTCGCCTTCTGCTAAAACGTTTTTCTTTAAACTTCATGCCGAGGTTTTGCCTGTTAAAGTGTGGCTTCAGAAAAAAAAATATTTAAGTTTTTTCTAGTAATTGCCGGTTACGTGACACACCTGAAACCATCGAACACTGTTTTATTGCCTGCAAAGATGCAATATTATTTTAGGACATTCTGCAAAGATCATTGAAGAAGGACTATATTTTGAATTCCCACAGTGTGC
This sequence comes from Amblyomma maculatum, assembly GCA_023969395.1. Classification (NCBI taxonomy): domain Eukaryota; kingdom Metazoa; phylum Arthropoda; class Arachnida; order Ixodida; family Ixodidae; genus Amblyomma; species Amblyomma maculatum. The sequence continues at coordinate 249,854 of JAJIZL010028394.1, forward strand.
GTTATTTGATAACCACCGAACATGACCACGAACCCTTCGACATGATTTTCCTCCTTGGACTGCACAGCCTGTGGAAAACGCGTATGTTGGATCGGAAGGCTGAACCTCTAGTCTCCCCCGCTACTCATTTCGGCCAGATGGTACATCAGCTTAGAGACACTTACAAAGATAGTGACTATCAACCGTAATGGCTGCCATTGTTGATGTGTTGTCTTTTCTTGCCACCGTGTTAGTGAAGTTGTGCTAAGTCGTATACTAGCTGTGTGGTATTGTGTTGTGTGTTCCAATTGGACTTTTCGCCTACAAGCTGATTACTCTCCAAAGAATGTATATGACTGTATGCTGAATTTAAAAGCATGCACTACACCACGGCAGGATGCTGTGGCGGTGGTTATATTCTTGGTTATGTAGTCGACATTGCTTTTTCGTACTTTGTGTATTTTTGCAGGGTGTAGAATTTGTAGTCGTAAATTACCGATCGCCCTTTAAACACGGTGAATCTTTTTCCTGGCTATCACGAAGGATTATCCATGTCCGGCATCTTTACAATCTACCGCTTTCTTGCAGACAAATCTCAGAATTTCTCAATTTACTAATGCTCATGTGTTTTGTCATCATCTTCTAAAGCATGTAATTTTTGCTACATATTCAGATATACGGTGCACCAAAACTTGCAATACTGCTTGTTTCAGCTTCACCTGCTGCCAGCGGAGCAGTGACGTCAATGAATTTACTTCCGACCAAGTGTTTTGCATACGTAAACACTCGAGGAAGCGACTCCCGATGTCCGGCTAACCTGTGCATATTTCAATGGTCAGCTATGTGTTTCATTATTAGTATTTTTATTCTTGATAAAGAAGCGCTGCGTTCTTGCTTGCACATTCGCGTTGAAGGTGGCAGATCTTCAGTCGCCGATATGAAGATGCACCGCAAGATCGTACAAGCTGCAGTGACTGTTACACATGCAAAAGCAAAACGCGATGCGTGTAGTACTTGCTAGCGCACACATCCACTGATTCATACCTTCTAGGTATTGCGAAATAACGCGTACTCCACATATACAGAAACGTTGTAAGGTATAATATGTATGGTTTTACGCTTATTTAGCGCGAAGGTATGTTCCGATGTGGTTATTCTAGTTGATCTTCACGATCCGCCCGACTTGTGTTGAGAAGCGGAAATACTCTATCCCGTATCAGTTCCATTTATGACGGGTTTGTCCGGTTTCAGTTAAATCGGAAATAACCTGTCCTGTATAAGAGCGCAATAAATGACTGGTTCGCCCTGTCTGATATCCATACCGGATTGGGATGCCCTATATGATGTGCATACTGAAAATGGGCTGCCCTATATTAGCTCTATACCGGACTGGACCATCCGGATTAAGATTCATACCGGACATATCCTCTCCGGTATAAACCCGTTTAAGCTTCATAGAGGACTGGTCGCACCAGTATGAAATTTATACGGCATAATACAGGACCGATTCAAACCCATTGGCGTGATACGAGATTTTTCACTACGGTATCACAGAAATAAAACAAGTCAAAAAGCGGTAAAGGGTGCATGGAAGATGAAAAAGGTGATAACTCACTGATGGTAGTCCCTGTAGGGCAGATAAGCATTGCCAGCACAATTGTGGCAATCGCGAGCGTGTAGTTTTGCATAAAAATGCCAGGTACCAACTACAAAACAAAATAGAGTATTAAAAAAGTGAAGACGTCCTGAAGCTTCGCACAACCAAAACGTTTGTTTCATCTAATTACAGGTGCTTCAGTTCTGTCAAGAATTCCGCAGCACTAAACGGCAGTGCGTACCACTGGCAGACAGTTTTTGCAAAAAAGTAATTTTTGAATGCTTCTGTTCTGCAGCTGTACTTTTTTTTATTTTTTGAATGATATGTTCACGTAGCTCACCCTACAACTGGCTTGACATAGATGTTCCTGGTTACACCGAGTTTACTATTGCAGAAACAACGCATACATATAATTGTTTCATAATACTGCCGAGTTCGTAAATCATCTAAATTTGTGTTACTACTAGAAGAGTTGATAATTTGCAACTGTATGAGCTGCAGATTAAACGGATTGTTTTTTTTTGGATAGAGTACAATTACATAATATTGAGCCAACTATAAGGATCCCGCGCAACCGAAGTACATTCATGCACCCGTATATATTCTCTCGTTCATTGCTCTCGTTCATGTAAATGACCCTGTCACGACATGAAATGCTGGCTGATGCTGCAGAGGGAAAATCCCAGCCAAAAATACGTGGTTGAGCACACGGTGACATCACGGGAAATTGTAGAAAGTGGCGAACACCGTCAACAAAAACTCGCACAGTACACTTAGCAGAAGGCCGAATGATTGCACCATTAGCTCAACGGAGTTCAGGTCAATCGTAGGCGTTTTTACTTTTCGCAAGCGGGAGCACAAGTCAGTGTGTATCACAGAAACTGCGGCGCACGTGTCAACCAAAGCCTCAACAGGTAAACCATGACACTTTGTTGGGCGAGTTGGTACTTATTGGTACGAGTTGGACAATAAGTGTATCAGCAAGACGTCTCTGGCTCTTTCAAGCAAAGAGGTGTCTTTTTTAAGTGATTTTTTAAAGTAATTTTTATGCAGCAGGTGAACCCAGGGGTTTTTTCACGTGACTGTTTCGTTTTCTTTATGTTTGTTTTTCTGGGCCTTGGAGTAAACGGCTTAGGCTTAGTTGTGAGTCAGCGCATGTACTGTGGCTTTCTTGTTTCTTGTCCCTTGTTTTCGTGTTCGCGCTGGTTATATTAATAATCAACAGGTAAACCTTAAACCCAAACTAAAATCATACTGGGAGGGGGGGGGGGGGGGGCGGGGAAAATTTTTTTTGGGGGGGGCGAAGAGGGGGTTTCCCACACAAAAGGGGGAGGGGGAGGGTGGGGGGGGGGGGGGGGGGAGGCGTGAGAGAAGCTTGGCAGAGAGGCGAGATTGAGCGCGTAAAGGCAAAAGACAACAGCATCTTGAAGGCCTGTAACCACCAGGCGGAACAGAACTTTCTGGCGGGGGTGATGAACGTCTGGGATAATCAGGAAATGAATGGTGATTAGAGCCGGAAAAGCGAGGAGGGTAGTCTGCTTCAAAGGAGTCGTAGCCGCAGCGTTCATTTTACAGCCTGCGGCGACAGAAACGGGAAATATTGCATCGGTACCAGCAATAATAACAAACACGCCGGGCTGGGCGCCCACTTGCTGCACAGTAGAATATTCACACTACGCAGGCCAGCACTTGAAGGATCTGGCTGAGATTCAGGGCGGCCCAAATCACTTTGAGCCGAGAGCTCTTCACGAATTAATCCGCGAATAAGCGCACGGTGGACAGAGTCGATAGTGGAACCAATGAAAGTTGGATCAGGCAGCAGGCGTATTGACTGTAGTTCGCCAAGGCGTTGACAAGTCGTTATGATGGCGTCGATAATTCTAGGGTTCTGCACGGCCAAGGCGTTAAAGGCAAGTGGGCCAATACCTTTAAGGACGTGCCAGCCCGCTCGGCCTCCGGCATTGTGTCATTTATGCGCCGGCAAAGTGCAAAAACGTCTTCTGTATAAGAATTATAGGTCTTATTGGACCGCTGAAGTCGGGTTTATAAATTCGTTCTGGCAGATTCTGTCCGAACAGTTGAAGCGCAGAAAACCTGTCGTAACTTTTGTTTAATGGAAGCCTAGTCCGGAATCGTCGATTCATGGTTTAGGAACCAACTTTTGCCACAACCGTCAAGTAAAAGGACGCATTGTATTTTTGTGTTGGTACTTTTTGCTTTTTTTTTCAATGCGTGTTATCTTCTTTTATGTATAATATACAGCGCAGAATTTATTGACGCTTGTCTGTTGCAATGACAATGTAAAAAAGGGGGCAGGACCTCTGTCAAGCTGCCGAGCTTTTATTCCTGTCTCCTTCTCTAATATAGAGAAAATAAAAGGCTGATTGATTGATTTATTGAATAATTAGTTTAGAACAATCGTCCCACCGGTTGAAAGCAATGAACTCGTCGTAGCTGTCGAACCAGTCATCAGCATCGTCGCCACAGGGCCCGGCGAACATCTGCGGATCGTGCTAACGGCTGCTCACAGTCCAAGAGGCAAGGGGAGCTGGTGTGGAGTTGCAAGAACCCATGACGATGGTGGTCGGGTTCAAACGGCGGCCAGAACGGAGCTCCAGGTAGATGCAGGTGACGAAGCAGCGGGGAAATCTAGGCGCACCTCCACCACGTGTAAGGTGTGGCTTGGCGAATCAGGTTTTATTCTAGACCTGGTCGCATGGTGTAGCAAACCACACTCTGCGAGGGCGCTCGGTATCTACAAGAGAGAGCAGGATGAAGAGGAAGCAGCACATTCCCCCGTGTGAAAGATGAAGCGCCACACAGTGCTCACAATATTTAGTTACCTATACGGATCACACACAACCGAAGTATATTCATGAACCGGCATTATATATATTTTGTAATTTACGAGTTTTATAGCATGAGTAGCCTTCTGCAGGGTCATTTTCGTATAGCCTATATTTTGCATAGCCCTTTTTGAAAGTAGGAAACATGCTCATTCAAGCTGAGATCAGAAGTGTTAATTACATATAAGTACTTGCTCCGTTTAACGCACATGATGTGACCTTGAACGGAATACGGAAAATAATAGGTGTCTTTTTGTGCGCGTTTGCTATTGCTACTCTTTTTTCTTGTTTATTTTTATTTCCCACGTTGGGGGGCGGGGGTGAACCAGTTTCCTCTTTTGGCTAATGAGGAATTTTGTGGAGTGGTCATTTAGACTTTTTATTTTTTGTAGATGATACAGTCATTTGCAAAAAGCTTTATTTTGATGAAAACTTTGTTCAAAATTGTAAGTGACCCCGAGAAGTGACCCCAGTGGAACACCTCACCTTAGAAACCTGAACTAGACCACACTCTATCAACTGACACACATTGACTTTTAAAAGAGATATGCAGCAATCGGTACGAGCATTGTGGCATTTCTGAGAATCTGCTGCACTTTTAATAACTTTGAGTTGGCCACCCAGTCAAACGTTATTTCGAAGCCCAGGGAAATATCTGTCTCTGGCTATCTAATGCTGCAGTAAAATAAGGGGCGGCTTTAATGAGTTGCGTGACCATGGGGACCCCATGCGGTAATCGTGCTGCCGAGCATCGATAAAATTGTACTCCCACAGAAAACCAGACATGTGTTTGCATATGATGTGCTTCATTATTTTTGAGCTTGTGGACAAAAGCGAAATTTGCCATTACGACGCCAGAAGTGACTTTTTATGCAATTTTGTTATGGGTATAACTATTATAATGTTGCGGGGGTGTATTTATTGTAACTTGCGCTTTTATGGGCGAAACTCGGCACAAAGGCTTCAGCGTCGTCTTCTAGAACACTTCATTTTCCACGCGTTCCTCGATCGTCGTCTTCGTCTGTGAACGCACCACTTCATCGGCCACGCGTTTACCGGTAAAACTATCCCCCTCAGCAAGAGGCAACGTCCCGGAGCGTATTAGCCTTGCGATGTAGAGGAGGAATTATATGGCTTGAGGCGGGCCACATCCGCTATTTAGAAGTGGGTGTAGCGAGCGGGGTCATTGGGAAGAGTGGTGTAACCTCATATGTTACTTTAGTAACTTGGCGTAATAGAAGATAAGGATCTATTTAGTGAGACAAAAGTTTTTTGCACAATCCCACACGGCGGGACGGAATCCAGAGCACTACCAGAGATCCGGGACGATAATGAACATCACGGTGGTAAGCGTCATAGCGTCGTTTTTGTGCTTCTTGGGAGGCAGAGAGATTGTAACGAGCAATCTGCCGGGCGGCATCGGCTTGGGAAATTGTATCGCGGGCATATGTTGTGACGGTGGCCTGTGGCGGGAAGCAAAGTGTCGAAGGGCAGTAAGACGTCTTTTCCAAAGAGAAGATAGAACCGAGAGTGCCCAGCAATGTCATGACGCGAAGAGTTATATGCAAATATGACAAACGGCAGACTAATGTCCAGTCGCGGGGTCTGTCGGATACATACATGGCAAGCATGTCGGTGAGTGGTGATAAAGACGTTCCGTAAGACCGTTCGTCTGAAGGTGATACGCCGTGGTCGACTTGTGCCGAACGGAGCAAGGACGAAGTATTTCGTCAACAACTCGAGAAAGGAAACAGCGGCCACGGTCATTAAGTAGTTGACGGGAAAACCATGGTGAAGTATGACGTCGTGCAAAAGCAAGTCAGTAACGTCAGTGGCGCTGCTCGTTGGAATGGCGCGAGTGATCACGTACCGCGTGGCATAATCGGTGGCCACAGCGATCCATTTGTTTCCTAACAAGTACTCCGGGAAGGGGTCTAGTAGGTCAAGGCCAACACAAGAAAACGGCTCAGTAGCGATAGCAATCGGCTGCAGGTGTCCAGGAGGCAGAACAGGGGTTTCGTCCGGCGTTGACATAGGTCGCAAGTAGCTACATAACGTTTAACGGAGCGGTAGAGTCCAGGCCAGAAGAATCGCCGGCGCATGCGGTCGTTGGTGCATGAGAAGCCAAGATGACTAGCTGTAGGGGCGCCATGTATTTGTTTAAAACGACAGAGCGTAGGTATTGGAAAATGACCCGCAAGTGGACAACGCCATCGGGTCGAATGTGGCGGCGGTACAGCGTGTGCCCATGCAGGAAGATCAGGGTGAGGGAAGATACACGGCTGTCTGTGCGGACGCGGTTGATAAGAGAACTGAGGGTTGGGTCCAAGCGCTGTCCGTCAGCGATGTGGGAAACGTCGGATATAGGAAGACATAGGGGTCCGATTCATGGTCTGTAGGGAAAGGGTGCTCGACGGGATAACGGGACAGACAGTCTGCCTCGTGGTGAAGCCGACCGGATTTGTATACAACTGAAAAGGTATACTTCTGCAAGCGCATTACCCACGGCCGAGGAGGCCAGCAGGAGCCTTTAGGAAAGACAGCCAACATAAGGCGTGGTGGTCGGTAATAACAGTGAAGGGCCGGCCAAAAAAGTAGGGTCGGAATTTTCCATTGGCTGAAACGAGAGCCAGGCACTCCCGTTGTGGAATACAATAGTTCTGTTCTGCTGAAAACAGAAGACTACTGGCGTACGGTATCACGCAGGGCTGGCCGCGCTGTCGCTGTGTGAGAATGGCATCAATGCCGTGGCCACTGGCATCAGTTCGGAGTTCCGTCGAAACAGACGGGTGAAAATGGGCCAGCAGAGGAGGATTGGTGAGAACAGCGATGAGGCCGAAGAATGCGGTAGTCTGCTCTGGACCCCAAGTGAAAGGAACGCCTTTGTTTAGCAGATTGGTGAGAGGGCGAGTAACGGCGGCGAAGTTTGGGACGAACCGGTGATAATGGGAGCACAGTCCTATAAAGCTGCAGACTTCATGGTGTGAACGGGTAGATAGAAAAGCACTGACAGCTCAAACTTTGTCGCGATCAGGTTTCACACCGGTGGCATTCACCAAATGGTCAAGCACTTGAAGTCCGCGGCGAACAAAACTGCACTTTGTATTCAGTTCGAGTCCGGCACGGCGGAAAAATGGCAAGATGGAAGAAACGCGGCGAAGGTGGCAGGGGCGTTATAAATGTCCAAAATGCATAACCGTAAATAAGTAAAGTCCATCGGATGCGTCGAAACCTGTCTTCTCAAGGTCTTGTTCGTCAATAGGGATTTGCCAGTAGCCGCTCGAAGGTCGATGGAGAAAAAGTAGCGGGTTCCGTGCAAACGATTCAAGGCATCGTCGATTCGCGGAAGCGGGTAGGCATCTTTCTTTCGAATCTTGTTCAGATATCGATAGTCGACGCAAAAGTGCGCACTGTTGTATTTCGTTCTAATGGGCACGACAGGATATGCCTGGGGGCTGTTTCGAAGGTTCGAAGATATCGTTGCCCAACATCTTGTCGGCCTCCTGCTGGATGATCTGGCGCTCAGGAAGGGACACACGATAAGGCCTCCGATGTACAGGTCTTGCATTACCGGTCACTCACAACTGGTGCTTGGACAACAGAACCGGCGGCAAAGTCAAATATGTCGGCAAAGGACAACGACAGGTTGTGCAGATCCTGAGTGTGTTCTGGGCGGAGGTCAGAGGCAAACATCGCGGAAATAGGGTGGGTAATTGGGATGGGGAATACGGGTGCTTGAAGGGCGCTTGAAGGTGGGCCAGGTGTATTTCCACAAATGGTGCAGTCTGTGAGCGGGGACAAACTAGCAAAGAATATACCTTCGGGCAGAACTTGGGGCGACAGACTGAAGTTCAATATAAGGAGGTAGGTGCTATTCTGGGTAACGCGGAAGATGAGGTGAGCAGAACGACATTTCAGCAAGAAAGACCTTGGTGATGGGGCAAGCAACATAGTCACCATCAGGCAAGGCAGGAAAGGTGACAGAGGTAGGTAAACAGCAGATGCATGAGGCAGGCGAGTGAACTCAGTGGAGCGAAAGCGGGGTTTAGATTCAGTATGTTCTGAGCAGACAAGTAGGTACAAACGAAGAAGGCGGCTGGAGCGGTTGATAAGAGCAGAGTGGGCCGTTAAACGTCATGACCGAGGATCAAATTGTGAGGCACACATTGAGGACGGTGAACAAAATAAAGATGTGATGGCCGACTAGGGTGAGTCAGGCAGTGCATAAGCCCTTGATGGCAGCAGTACTGCCATCGGCAGCACGAACGGTGTATCGAAGCGGCGGGGTCTGTTCGTTTTTGAGGCGGCGGCAAAACGATGAGCTCATCATCGAGACTTGGCGAACACCATCAACGAACAGGTAGAGGAGGTTACAGGGCGAAGAAATGGGCAGTAGAGGAACTCAAGGTCGGGGTACCAATACAGCGTCACCTCCGGGAGCTTCATTAGCTAGTTTCCAATGAAGCGGCCATCGAAGAACGATGAGGAACTACGGCGACGAAGTGAACGGGAACGGCGGGCTGGTCCGGAAGGAGAGTGACTGGACCCAGGAAGAGGCGGAGGCGGAGGGGTTTCGGTGCGGGGCGCTTCACAACGAGGCGAGAAATGGAAGAGGCCGTAGCCGGAGTAGCGGTCAAGTTAAGGAAAAGATCATGGTGGTGAAGGCCAGCAGCTGCGGCAGTAGCGAGAGATATGACCAATAGGTGTGCACGTGAAAGCGGCTGGCCGATCGTCAGGGGTGCGCCACTCATCAGGATTACGTTATTGGTAACGTGGCGTGTAGGTGTTGCGCGGCGTAGCGAAGGCGACCATGGGAGTGACGGGGTTCGAACTGTGGTTTTCCACAGTGCGACTACAGTGGAAGCCCAAGTTGGCAACCTCTTCACGGACGACGGGTAGATTGAGAGCTATCGTCGCTAGGTTGCTGTCCGAGGTAGGGCGGGTTGGGTGCAGCAGGAGCGAGCGCTTTGATTTCCCGACGCACGATGCGAGTGACGTATTCAGAGCTTGAAGGCTGCCTTAGGGCCGGCAGGTCCGCGCACGTGGAGCTAGGGGTGGTGTTGGGGAGCCGGTAGAAGCGATGCGCAAGTGCATCGGTGTTTGGCCTGCTCGAAGCGTCGACAAACCTGTAGAACGGAGTCAACTGTAGAACAGTACCGACAGAGAAAACGATTAAAGGCATGGTCGGCTATTCCTTTGAGGTTGTGCCCCACCTTATCAGCTTCCTCAGATCTTTATCAACGTTTCGGCACAAGGCCAAAACCTTTTGGATGTAGGTGATATAAGGCACGGCTGATGTCTGGGCCCGAGTGGCGAGGTCCCTCTTGGCAGCGATCTGACGGCCAACAGGCTTTCCAAACATGTCTCGGAGTGTTTCTTTGCAAACATCCCAGGAAAGAATAACTGTTTTGTGTGTTGCGAACCACACTCATGCCGTGCCAGTGAGGTAGAATATAACATTGGCCATCATCAGCGTGGCGTCCCATCTGTTGTGATGGCTAACACACTCATAAAGCGAGAGCCGGTCCTGGACATCCACCTCATCGGTACCGCAGAATGGGCGAGGGTTACTAGGGTGGGCCACGACGACATTAGTAGTTGCAGAGGTAGCTGGAGCCGTGTCGGTTGTCATTGTGGTGGTTATTTTAGCATCGCCAAGGCCGCCAGCGGCGCGCCAAGGAACAGAAGCCACGCCGGTCAGCAAGAGAGCAAAACCTCGGTTTACTGCGAAGTAGGCTCGCCTCTTTATAGGCATGCGTCACGTGAGAAAGGAAAAGGGAAAAAAGGAGGAAGCGGCCATAGCGGCCGCCGCTCCGGACGCTGACTTCGAAAGCTGAAGTGTGCGCAACGAAAAAACTGCTGAACAGAATATGTCACAGTTCTGAGGAGACTCCCCGGCGAACCTCCGCCAAGATGTTAAAGGATTATTTAATTTAGCTTGCGCTGCTATGAGAGAAACTCAGCGAAAAGTCGTCAAGGGCCATGCAGCATCCACGCTCTCACCGTCGTCTTCTAGAACACTTAGTCGTCCACGCTTTCCTCGGCCGTCCTCTTCGCCTGTGTACACACCACTACTTCAGTCACGCGTTTCGCGGTAGTAATATACGGACAGTAAAAGAGTAGGGCTGCTTTGGATTACAAAATGTTTCAAAATGAAGGATAAATGCAAAGAGGACCGCTCCGCATATCTGTATACGAAGGTATTGATTTTCTCGTCAATTACTTGTGCATCGTTTCTTGTGTCAATGTTCAGTAAAAGCTATAAGACGGCTTGTTCTGATATAGATATTTTATTCATAGCAGGTTTATTGCTGTGGCATATAAATTGTGGCTTTTTGCCGTGGTCAGATGTGAATGGGGAAGACAATAATTTTTTTTTAATTTGTAACTTGTCTGCTACAGTTTCTTCGTGTATATTAATGCCGCAGAAAGAGTCAATTCAAGTGAAAATTTCCGTTCAACATAGCAGGCGATGAAAGAAGAAAATGCTGCATGGTTCCAATGTAATATTAAAGCGATAGCGTTAGGGGCCCGTGTAGCAGAAAAGGCGGTGTCGTCTTCGGCGGCCGCCGTCCCGCGTCGTCCGGCGTTGGCCGTGGGCGAAAAATCCCAGAAGCTATAATAAATGAAAACCGAGTAGGAAAAAATCTCCGACCTGATGAATCGAACGTGGGCCTCCGGGGTGCGAGATGAGCACGCTGACCACTCCGCCACGCCAGCTTTTTTTTTTTTTTTCTTTATTTCCTGGCTTTGGTTCATACCATTTCACAAGAACACAACACGAATAACACAAAACAAAGTACATATTGGAAGGTCATCATCAGCCAATGTCAGGCTGGCTTCGTCTCAGTACATTAAAACTCCCGCAACGACAGCAAAGGCTCTACCCTTGAGAGCCATTCGGGAGGTTCAGCAGCCACTTTCTGTATGGCAATAAACCAATTCACACTTTCTCGAAAGTATATTCTAGCGGGTCGAGCATCCCTGTCGCAGTGATAGCCCGCCATTCTGGAGCGCCATATAGAGTGGAGGCCCATGAGCATGATTAAATCATACGGAACGCCATCTTCATTATCAATGCTTAAATACCGGATGCCGTGGGAGTCTAGTGGAAATTCTTTCTTTATCGTACGTTGCAAAACATCCCAGAAATAAACCCCTTCCCAACAATGCAAAAAAAAACATGGTCTATTGTTTCCGGCTGCTTGCAGATTAAACAGTGCGCCCCCCACGGTAAAAAAAAATTCCTTTCCTCCAAAAACTTCTTTACTGATAATGTTCCGGTGTGTAATTTAAACAAAAATGTCTTAGCTCCTGGCGACACCTGCATTTTCTTTACTCTCTTCAAGACATCTCTGCCCGGACCTCCACTGTATAAGGTTCTGTACAAGGGTTGTGGCAAGGCAATGTCACATAAATCGCGATACAGCTTTTTTCGTTTTACAGTGGACAAATATTCATTAGAAAAACGCACTGAAAGAAATCTTACACTAGCGACGACCTCCCTGTAATAACCAAAAATCCCACCCGTAGCTTCTTCGGTGGAGACAACAAACTCCGGCAGTAGGCGCCGTAGCCTAACTTGGCAGACGGTGCGTAAGAAAGGGTCCGAAGCATCCCGAAAAAACAAAAACCGGTTGACCACCTGCCGTAAAAACAGATGGCCGAGTCCCAAACCGCCGTCTTTTACCCGACGGAACAAATTCGTCCTGCTGCAGCGTTCCCATTTACCTGCCCAAACAAAAACGGCGAAAATCCTGTGTAACTTCTGTACGTTTACGCGCGAACAACTCAAAACTTGTATTGCGAACCAAAGTTTGCTGATAAAAAAAAGATTGCATACAGTAGCTCTGGCGAAAATCGACATGTTGGCGCCTTTCCACTTCTCGGCTCTCTCCCGTAGTTCGGTCATTTGCCCTTTCCAATAATGCTCGCTTTCGCGGTAGGCATCCAGCTCGACGCCCAAGTACTTGGTCGGTATGTCTGTCCACCTAACATTGGCAAAGCGATCTGGTTTCGACGGCCACTGTCCATGCCAGAGCCCAAGGCACTTGGCCCAGTTCACCCCGCTACCGGTAACTTGAGAGAACTCACGGATACATTTGACAGCCTCGGTGATACTCTCCTGGTCAACCGTAAAAATAGCGATGTCGTCTGCATACGCGAGCAGCTTCACTTCGGCTGCTTGTAACCTAAACGCACTAATGTTGACATTATTCATAAGTTTCATGCACAATGTTTCAATATAAATGCAAAACAAAAGAGGGCTGAGGGGACAGCCCTGTCGCACCGAACGCTGCAGTCGAATGGGGGCTCCCAGACTCTTATTAATAATCACCCTCGTCGTGCAGTTACGGTACGCCAGGGCCACACCCTTACATATAACTGAACCAACATTCACATGTTCTAAAAGGGAAAACAAAATTTCGTGATCGACGCAGTCGAATGCTTTTTCGAGGTCGATCTGAAGCATGGCGACCCGACCATCCCAGTCATCACAACACTCAAGGACACTTCGCGCCTTTTGAATGTTGGTCACTATTGACCTCCCTTTTATCCCACACGTTTGGTGTGGTCCTACTATATCCTTAACAACCGTTTGCAACCTTCGGGCCAAAACCTTCATAAAAATTTTATATTCAACGTTTGTAAGTGCTATGGGTCTGTAAGATGTTACCAGGCGTAATTTGTCTATTTCATCAGTTTTAGGAATGAGTACGGTGTGGGATGACCCATATGACGGAGGCAGGGCATTTACTGTGTAGGCATCGTTATAAATTGCAGTCAAAATAGGTGTGATTTCGTACTTAAATTCTTTGTAAAAACCCGCGCTGAACCCATCCGGTCCCGGCGATTTACCGGCATTTAAACTGTCAATAGCGTGCTCCACTTCTGTTTCAGTTATCTTTAGTTCTAATCTCTCTTTCACTTCATCGTCCAGACGCGGTATCGTCGCCAGAAACTTATTCTTAAAAGTGATAGCGTCTACCGTGTGGGATGCGAAGAGGGTTTGGTAATGGGCGTTGAACGCTGCTTTGATGTGGTCGTTGTCCGCCGCCAAGATACCGCCCCAATCTATTTGGTCGATGTGGTTCCGTTGAGCGTTTGCTTTTTCGAACCCCAGCGCTCGTTTTGATGGCGCCTCCCCTGCAGCTGTGTCTTCTGCCCTTGCCCTCACTAACGCACCTCGATAACGATCTTCGTCTATCAATTCTAGTTTTTGCTTTGTTTTCCGTATATTTTCAATCCATTTCCCCGGCGCTCGAGCTTCCTGTTTAAGCAACGTACGGAGCAGTGTCCTTAACTCCGTCTCTTTCTGTTTTTCCTCAAACCGTATACAGGTTGCCCTCTCTAGAGAGAGAGAGAGAGAGAACAACTTTTATTTAAAATGCCTGCAGAATCGGTTAGGCTCCCTCCAAGCAGGGAGGACAAGCTTTTACCGTGACGCGGCCACTACGTCAGTCTCGTGCGTTGTGCTCCTTCTATTGCTTTAATTTTTTATAGTTTCTTTACACAGCTCCCACTGTTGCCACAGGTGCATATTTTTACTTGGGTTTATTTTTTCCATTTCTTCTTTTACTATGCGGGTGAAATGTTCATCCTGCAAGACTTTATTATTGAATTTCCACATTTCCCACGAAAAAGAGTTCCCTCTCTTTACTCATCCAAAAGAACATTTAACTAAACAATGGTCTGAAAACGATACCGGCTCTACTTCATAACTATTGCATTCAGGTAAGATGTCGAGGGATGCATAAATGCGGTCCAGCCTTGCATGGCTCGAACCCTGGAAGTGCGTGAGCTTTACGGTGCGGGCTCCCTCGAGACACTCTGCCACATCCTCGAGGTTACACTCCTCAACAATTCGCGATAGCACTTCAGTGCTTGCGTCTCGGTATGGCCGCCGGCTTGTCTTGTCTCGCGCACTAAGGACGCAATTAAAATCGCCTAGGACGATCAGTTGTCTATCGGTGCAGAGCCGCTGCTGGATGCCTTGGAAAAACTGCGCCCTTTCATCTGCTACATTAGGCGCGTAGAGACAGACAATCCGCCAATCCGTGCTATTAAGCGAAAAATCTAGAAGTGCACACCGGCCCGACTCACAAGAAAACTGACCAAGCACTTCAAGCCCCGGCAACTTCTTCACAAAAAGAACACAGCCAGCCGATGTGCCTACAGCGTGGCTAACCACAGCAAAAAACCTAGGCGTGAAACGTTGCACCATGCTCTCGGTCTCTTCCTCACCGTCAACTTTCGTCTCCTGCACAGCTAATACATCAATATCATGCTCCGTTAAAAGTCGGTACACCTGGCCTTGTTTTCTCTTTCCTGCCAGACCTCTAACATTTAGCGTGGCGACCTTCAACGGTGATGCAGGAGCCATTTTTTAAAAAAGAAGAAGAGACCGAAAGCACGGTGCTTACCTCTCGCGCCTAGCACAAGGCTAGACGCCTCCGTCGCTGCTGGCGCCGTCCTCCTCGAGCTTCTGGCCGTGCTCGAGAGGCGCCGTGTCGCCGGCCCGCCTCTCGCTCGCAAGGCTTGGGCGAAGCTTCAACGTGGGCCTCCTTGTTTGAGGCGCCTTTGCTGGTGGTTCCTCGGAAGTGGGCATTGCCTCCTTGTCGTCGCCGGTGCTGGTGTCGGCATGTGGGCGCTTCCCGGGGGCAGCGGCCGTGGTCGTCCGACCACCGCAGCTGTGCCGGTGAACCTCGCTCACTTCCTTTGCTTCTGCGTCCTTGGGAGCCGCCAGGCTCTCCGCGTCCGCTGAGGTCTCCTCGCTTGGCTGTGGCAAATTCACCGTAGCTGGCGCAAGCTCTGGCTTATCGACAAGGGGGGCGTCGCCACTCGGAGTCACCGAGGTGCCCTGCGACACGGGAACCTTGTCCAGCACGTCGGCGCCCTTTGCTGCTTCCTCAGCCTCGGCGACGTCCATCAGCTCCCTATTGTCGTCCTTCGCACCGAGCCCGGTCGCTGACGCGTAGGTGCGGACGCAGTCCTCGTCCGCGTGTCCATAGCGCCTGCACTTGGAGCACCTGGCACCTTGCCGTCACGGCGAACGTGGCCTGCGCCGTGACACCGCAGGCACTGCATCGGCCGCCCGGGAACCACCACGAGAGCCAACTCGCCGGCGACGCGAAGCTGGTGGGGCAGGTCGTCCACCTTCATACCTGGCTTCAACTTGAGCAGCACTGTTCTCGTGGTGGATCCCTTTTCCTTCATTCCAACGACGCGCCAACGCTCCCGCGTCACCTCGGTCACGTTTCCGAACGCCGCGAAAGCAGTCCGGATGTCCTCGTCTTGGACACCGTGTAGCATCCAGTGCAGGCGTAGCTTCACCTGCTGGTCTTCAGGGTCGAATATGAGGCAGCGGCGTCCCTTGACTTCCAGCTCCTTTAAGGCGGCCAGCTTCTTCGCGGCTTCCGTGCTGTTCATGGTTACCGCCCACACATGGTTGATTTGGTACGCCCCCAACGCCACGACGTCGGGGAGCGCACCGACGTTAGCGAGGGCATCCCTGAAGTCCTCGACCCTGTAGGGCCTCATACGCACGTCGCCGTGCAAAAACATCGTGCTTAACACAACACGTCCGGTGGGCAGGGTAGGCAAAACGATCTCGTAGTCCCTGTCTTCTTCGGCGCTAAACCTGTTTCCGCGGCCAGCAACGGCCGCTATCGCCGCTCCGACGGAGCTCATGATTCTGCGACCGTTTGATGCGATGGTTTGAAATGGATAAAGGCGCGTCTATTGATTACGGTGTTGTCTCAAAAATGTCCCTTAGAGGAGTGTATTGGGGCGTATAATAATTATTATGAGCACGGAAGTTACAGAATTACAGAACACGCAATTAGGCGAGTGACATTGGATTGTTAAAACGTTTATTTGGAGCCTGCAGTAGAACGCGCGCTCGCGCACGCCCTCTGGACGTGACCTACGTCGTCCTCTGGGCACCGGCCGCGATGTCCCCGCTCGCCGTTGCCGGCTCGGTGGTTCCCTGCCGGGCCAGCGCCTTGATGACCTGCTGGACGGCCCAGAGTTGTTCATTTTGATTGTCGCTCCCTGCGGCAGCTTCCAGTCGCGGCGGGATCCTCCCAGACTTAGCTTATTCCTGGTATTTGTTGCAATTCCACAGAATGTCTGCGAAGCCGGCCATCGCCGTTCGGCAGACTCTGCATTTGTCTGTCGGGTGAGTCTCGGGATACATTCTGTGCATCAGCGAAGGGCTGGGGAGTGAACCCGTCTGTAGCTGTCTGAATAAAACGGCTTGCTCTGGACTGAGGCCGAGCAAGGGGGTGGAAGAGTTCTTCGAGATAGGCGGAACGCCTTGGTTATTTCGTTGTAGTCGGTCATTCGGTCCTTGGTGCTGAACCACAGCGGCCAGTCGACCGAGTCGCGGTCTGTTAGCGCGCGCGCCTCGGCGTGTGCCGTCTCGTTGTGATTGGCGTTACGGTCTGACGCCTCGCCCGCGTGCGCCGGGAACCACTTGATTCTGACTTGTTAGCTGCCATTGTCGTTCTTAGTTGCCTCCACTATGCGCACCGCGTCCTTCGCTATCCTGCCTTAGGAGTAATTTCTCAACGCCTGCTTCGAGTCGCATAGCACTGTGTGGCAATCGCGGTCGGCGATGGCCAGAGCGATGGTCACTTCCTCCGCTTGCTCTTCCTTGGTGCTTCTCGTGCTGGCGGTCGTGCGAACGGTGTCGATCGCGTCGACGGCGACCGTCGTGAAGCCGTGTATCTGGCGTACTCAGCCGCGTCAACGTAGCGTGCGTGTGTGTCGGCCGCGTGCTGGCCTATGAGCGCCTTGGCTCTGGCTGCTCTCCTTCCTTTGTTATACTCCGGGTGCATGTTCTTCGGTACCGAGTCCACTCTGATGTTGCGCCTGATCTCATCTGGGACGGGGAGCTGCGTCTGCTCCCTGCCTTGATATCGAATTCCCAGGTTGTCCAGGATTTTCCGGCCGGCCTTGGTCGTAGACAGTCATTCGAGTTGTGCGGTGCGTTGGGCCTCCGCTATCTCTTCTAGCGTGTTGTGCACCTCCAGCTACAGGAGGCGTCTGGTGCTCGTTGTTTCGAACAGTCACAGTGCCGTCTTGTAGGCTCTCCGGATGAGTATATCTATCTTCTTTCTCTCGCTCTTCTTCGTGGGGAACGGGCGAAAAGCAAAAAGAATGGGCTAAAGGCAGTACTCTCCTGGCGAGAGGTATTAAAAGCATACGTGATAAATTGCAAGGAGCTGTCTCAGTTCTTGTGCTTCGAATCGAAGGACATGGATAGCATGTTCGTGATAGCACGATTTGCGCGTTCAGTTCGGCAGCTTTTCTCGGGATGGTAAGACAATGAATGGCGAAAATGGCAGGCACACGAATGGTGGTGGTGGTGGTGACATAAACATATTGATTTAAATGCGGTGGAGATATGCATGAGTCGGATCTTTGAAGATCCAGCCCACAGATGCTAAGTGGGGTCCCTAGTACGAGACCAAAGTGGCGTTGACCGCTGTCCGGGCTGCTCGACCAATGCCTTTCGGGCCTGCTGGCCATAGCAGTCGAGCAGGGTCGCCTCCGAGTTGAGTTGGGGGGAGGAGGAATAGCTAGGTTGGATGGTATAAACTGCTCCACAACGTCAGCGGTGAACTGGTGACCACAGTCGCATGGTAACTCGTGGGGGTCTGTGGTGAAGGGCTAGTGCCCGGAACAGAAAACAGGACCCATGGGATGTGGTGGCCGCGGGTAGGGCTGCCGTCACGCAATACCGAGTCAGGTAGTCGACACAAACAGCAATCTAACGGTTTCCATTATGTGATAGAGGTAGAGGGCCGAGGACACCAACGCCCACTCACTTAAAGGGTACATGCGGTGGAGTCACGGGGTGAAGGTGCCTCGCTGCAATACCAGTGGACGTTTATAGAGCTGACACTTAGTGCAGCTGGCGACATACCTCTAAATCGTTGGTCCCATTTTCGAATATTAGAACGGTTCCTGGGCCCGGTGGAGAGTTCATGCATTTCCAAGATGGCCGGAGGTAGTGTGCATGGACTACAAGACAGAGGTATACAGGCTCTTCGCAATAACTTAGAGGAACGGGGGCCCAGAGAATAATAGTTTTTCTTCCATAGCAGGCTATTACGAAACAAAGGTTGTGTCCCCCTGATGGGTCTTGAGCTCCTGCGAAGAAGCACTGTAGGGTTAGATCTTGGCCTTGCTCTTTCTGGAACGTCATCATGTCGAGAAGAACCGGTGACACCGACTCGACGCAACTGTCAAATCGGCATCAGGCTCCATCGTAGAAAGGGGCAGGAGTGAAAGACAGTCTTCATCAGCGTCCCGATGACCACCTTTGTACACGATTGTGAAATCATACTCTTGTAACCACAGAGCCGATCATGCAAGGCGGCTGCACGGATCCTGAAGATATTTAACCAACACGGCGCATGGTTGTCGGTGACAACAATGAACCTGTGAACCTGTGTCCATGAACATAGGATCAAAAACGCTGCGTAGCAAATACGAAGGCTAGGTATTCCTGCTCAGGGAAGGTGTAATTCTGTTCCGGCCAACTAAATGATCGACTTGCATAGGCGACACTTGCATTTCGAGCCTTGGACAAGAACTGCGCCGATTTCAACACCACTCGAGTCGTTGCGCTGATGAATCGAAGTGTCGTAGTACGTGATGCGATGTCAGAAGGAATTTAGTTAGCGGAATGCGGAGTCGCATTCAGATGTCCACTCGAAAGACACATTTTTGTGAAACAGTCTTGTCAGGGGGTGTGCGATATCTGCAAAGCGACAAATAAAATGGCGAGAGTACTTCCATGGAGCTCCGCAGTTGTTTGACGGATTGGGGTGGCTAGGAGGACGCCACCGCTTCAGTCTTCTGAGATCAGGTGTTACACCGCCTTTTTCCCCGAGGTGCTCGAGAATCATCCCTTTTTCACCATGGTCCCTTTCTCGTCGTCGTCTCAATCTGGGCATCACAATATTATGCCATTTCCACCACCCTTAGAATGGCGGTCTTTTCAGTACATGCGTAGCCTGGTGGTATTTCGAAATCCACGATTCCAGAGCGTAACGAACTTCCGATCATAATTACTAAACCACCCTACTGAAAAATCCTGCATGAAATTCGTAAAGGAAATCGTATATAGTTTTACTGTACAGGATCTGGGATATAGGATTGTGGGCTATTTCAGGAAACTCCTGTCCTGCGCTGGAAAGTCCGGAATGAAACCGCGTGGAGCTCTGATACCAGAATGGCCTGTATGGTTGATGGCTCTCGTTTCCGGAAAGAAACGCGTCGCCAGGGTTGAAAAAGCATGCAACAATATAAAACAACACTACATTTAAAATAATAGTTAAAAAAGCTATTACCACCAAGTGTGGAATCGAACATCGGTCCTCATGGCCTTCAGATGGGCACCTTAACCACTACTCTTTTTTTTTTCAACGTGGTATTTATTACATGCTTTTAAATTCAGCCTACAGTTATACACATTATTTACAGAGTAATTAGCCTGTAGGCGAAAAGTCCAATTAGAGCATAAAACACAACGCCACACAATACTCTACAGCGGATTATGGTTGTAGTGGTTATTACTAGTATATGTAGCTACTTTTGCTCTTTCGTACTTTGTATATTTTCCTTGGCTGTAGAATTTGTGGCCGTAATTCACCGATCGCCCTTTGAACGCGCTGAATATTTTTCAAGGCTATCACGAGAGTTCACAAATGTGCCGTATCTTTATAATGCGTCGCTTTATTGAAGGCTAACCTCAACATATCATAATTTACTTGTGCTGATGTATTTTTCATTGTCTACGAACGCTTGTAACTTTTCCTACATACAGAGATATCCGTTGCACTAATACTTGTAATACTGGGCGTTTTAGCTTCACGTGCTACCAGCGGAGCATAGATGTCAATAAATACACTTCCGACTGAGCGGTTTCAATATGTAAACATTCAAGAACGCGTCGCCCGGTGTGCGGCTATCTGCGCAACTTTCGATTGTCAGCGATGTTTGTTTATTTTTTCTCGAACAGTTGCTTGTCATCGCTAGCGAAACGATACGTTCGTGCTTCACTTTCGCGTGGAATGAGGGAGATCTTCAGTCGCAGATATGAAGACGCACCGCAAGATCGTACGAGCTGCAGCGACTGTAGCACGCGCAAAAGCGACGCGACGCGCATAAATGCTTGCTAGCGCACACTTCGATGGCTTCGTACTTTCGAGGCATTTGGGAAACGAAGCGCGCTCTTTATATACAGAATAGTTGTATAATATGTTTGGTATCATGCTTATTTGGCGCGCTGGCGTGTCCGGCAGGGTCATTCTGGTTGAGCTTCGACCGGCCCGGCTTCTGTTCAGAAGCGGAAATACTCTGCCCGGTATCAGTTCCAGAAATGACGCGTTCATCCGGTTTCTGGTTAATTGATACAGACTGAACCGAAATGAAACCGCTCGGAACTCTCATTCCGGGAATTCCTGTATGGTCCGTGGCCCTTGTTCCAGGAAGAGGACTGGACGCCAGGCTGGAAAAAGCATGCAGAGCTATAAAATAACACCACTACATTTGAAAAAGAAAAGAAATTAAAAAAATTATACATGTTATTTGAACTTCTGTCTCTTCAGCCAGCAAGCACGCACTTTAACCACTGCACCACGGTACATTTTTTTTTCTTTATTGCCTGACTTCGGCACAATACACAAAACCACTTACAGGGCACAATGAGCATTCATTAATACAACAATCAGCCAGGTGGGTTGTGGCGTCGTCATGCTAAAATTCTCTTAGGGCCACTAATGGCTCCAATCTTCCGAGCCACTCGGGAGCTTCAGGAGCAAGTTTCTGAATTTCAATATATCTATTCATGCCTTCCCGAAAATAGATCCGTGTTGGCCGTGCGTCAGGATCGCAATGGTATCCTGCCATTCTCGAGCACCAAATACAGTGGAGGGCCATTAGCATAATAAGGTCAAATGGCACCCCATCCTTATTCTCTACTGGCAGGTACGTAATACAATGCGAGTCTAATGGAAATTCCTTTTTAAAGTCCTTTGTAAAATATCCCAAAAGTATACCCCTTCCCAACAATGTAGGAAAACGTGGTCTATACTTTCTAGCTCTGTACAAATTAAGCAAAGCGAACCCCAAGGTAAAAATAAATTCTTCCCTTCCAAGAACTTCTTTACTGGCAGTGTTTCCGTGTGTAACTTAAAGAAAAAAGGTTTTTCATTTGACGGCACCTGCATCGCCTTCACCCGCTTAAGTACGTCGCGTCCTGGTCCTCCACTGTGTAAGGCCCTGTACATTGGTAAGGGGAAGAACTACGTCACACAAATCTTTGTACAGCTTCTTCCTGCTAACACAAGATAAATATTCATTAGAAAATCGAACAGACAGGAATTGTACACTAGCCACAACTTCTCTAAAATAACCAAAAATGCGTCCCGATACCCTTTCGGTCGCGACAACAAAGTCCGGCAGTGCATTTCCGAGCCTTAATTGGCACACAGTACGCAAAAATGGATCTTTTACATCGCGAACAAAAAGAAATCTGCTGACAATCTGTCGTAGAAATAAATGCTCCAAACCCAGTCCACCGTCCTTCACCCGCCTAAACGAACTGGTCCGGCCACACCGTTCCCATTCTGCTGCCCACAGAAAAATGGCAAATATCCGGTGCAGCCTCTGTACGTTCATCCTTTCACAATGCAACACATGCATCACGTACCACAGCTTCGACATAAAAACATATTGCACACTGTGGCCCCTGCGAAAACTGACAATTGTTGCTCTTTCCACCCCTCCACCTTTTCCCGCATAGCTTGAGTCTGTTCCCTTCAGTACGATTCGCTATCGCGATAACTATCTAATGGGACTCCCAAGTACTTTTCTGGTGTTGTCACCGAGGACATGTTTGCGAACTTCTCGGGCGCCGTTGGCCATTCTCCGTACCAAAGCCCCAGGGACTTTGATCACTTAACTTTACTGCCGGAAACCTTTGTGAATTCT
This sequence comes from Amblyomma maculatum, assembly GCA_023969395.1. Taxonomy (NCBI): domain Eukaryota; kingdom Metazoa; phylum Arthropoda; class Arachnida; order Ixodida; family Ixodidae; genus Amblyomma; species Amblyomma maculatum. The sequence continues at coordinate 272,285 of JAJIZL010028394.1, forward strand.
TTTACAGACGACACGGCCTCGATTACCACTTCGCGATTCACTGCGAATAAAGCCACATCGTCCGCATATGCCAGCAGCTTAACCTCTGCAGCTTGCAATTGGAAGCCACGAATTTTGTCGTTTTCTATGATATTTACACAGTGTCTCGATGTAAATGCAGAATAGCAGAGGGCTGAGGTGACAACCCTGGCGCACCGATCGCTGCACGTTTATGGGGGCCCCCAAACTCTTATTCACAATCAATCGTGTTGTGCAGCTTCGGTACACCATGGCCACTCCCTCGCGAATGACGGACCCTACATTCACATGGTCGATTATGCAGAACAGGATTTCATGTGAGACACAATCAAATGCGTTCTCCAGATCCAACTGAAGGATGGCTGCACAACTGTTTGTGTGATCACAGCACTCAAGCACACTCCTCACTTTATGCACATTCGAAACAATGTATCCACCCTTGATTCCACACGTCTGGTGTGGTCCAACTAACTGTTGAATTACTGACTGTAGTCTACGGGCTGGAATTTTCATAAAAAACTTTGTAGTCTACATTCGTGAGTGCGATAGGGCGATATGCTGTAACCTGTTGTAACTTATCTGCATTGTATTTAGGAATCAACACTGTGTGGGACTTGCCATAAGACGGGGGCAATGCATTTACTTTGTAGGACTCGTTGTACACGGCTGTCAGTACCGGCACTATTTCATGTTTGTATGCTTTGTAGCGCGGCGTTCTACGCCACGGCACTTCTTTTTATTCTTTATTGCCTGTATTTTGCACGACAAAACAAACACACGCAAGACAAATAATAAGACCGTGGCACTATACGGTGATAATAATAACAAATAATATTATTAATTATCACTAATAATATATATAATATCAGTATTAACAATTATCACTAATATTAATAATTATTATTATTA